>JBBMEG010000015.1:3588161-3615903 GCA_037832605.1 Cyclanthera cordifolia | reverse complement strand
TATTATCACGTACTTTCTTATAATACAATATTAATGAATAAGTATGCAAATATTTTAAAATATGACTACATTTATAATTATTTTGTGAAAATAGCACAACTAGTTTTTTATTTTTCTTTTAATATTTTTTGAAATTTGAGGGTGAGAGGTAAAAATCATATATTTAACCTACTTTCATTTAAACTAAAATTAAATTATTTTTCCAAATGAGCGCCAAAATAATTTATTGTGGACGAAAAAGATTTTAAATTTTCATTTTCATTTTTATTTTATTTATTTTATTTTTTGCTTTCTTTTCCTCTTTCTCTTTCTATGATTGATTCTATAAATAGCCTCATTAGTGGGACTGAAAACCCCATCACACACAAAAGTGAAATTAAGAGAGAGAGGAAAAAAACAGAGAAATGTCAACAATTCTCCTATATCAATTATAAAGAAAAAAAAGAAGGAAAATTCACAAAAATTCCTCTGTTTTGTACTCCCTCAAATTCATCAGAATTGGTCACAATGGAGGATCAATGTACATCTCTCAACTGGGAATTCTGCTCTCATCAAGAAGATGTGGGTATCTCATTCATCAACCAGTTACATTTTGAAATGATTCTGATTCTGTTTCTGTTGAAGTTTTTGGTTTCTGGGTTTTGTTCTAAATTGATTCAATTTTTCAGGGAAGGGAAGATCTGAGACATGCTCTTGTGTACACAACTTTGGAGCTTGAAACAACAATCATGTCGGCTAAGGAAGAGATTATGAGAAGAGAATGTGAAATTATGAGCTTGAAGGATCTCTTAAACAGAGCAATTAAAGAGAAAGATGAAGTTGAAGCAAAATGTGGGAAATTAATGTTTGAAAATCTTGTATTGCTTCAAAAATCTCAAGAATCTGAAATCACTCCACAAAGTGACAGTGATTCCAGCAAATTTTTTGCTTGTTCTGATACTGATGATAGCACAATTCAATCTTCAAGAACTGACACAATTGTGGGAGAGACATTGGTTTCTCAAGAACACCCACAAAGTGTTTGGGAAAATGTCTGTGAGAATGAGCAGCCATTGTCATCTCAAAAACTCCCACAAACTCTTTGGAAAAAGGCCTGTGAGAAGCCATTGCCACAGAAAGGAAAGCTTTTGCAGGCTGTGATTGAAGCTGGCCCCCTCCTCCACAACCTCCTCCTCGCTGGGCCGCTGCCGCACTGGCAGCACCCGCCCCCGCTCGTCGACTCCGTCGATATCCCCCCGGTAATCATCTCACCTCGTCCTCCCCCGCCGCCTTTAGCTCAATGCAATTCTATTGATATTAGAAAGAGAAGCCATTCTTTTGCCTCTGATCTCTCTCAACATTCTCACAACAAGCATCCAAGAGTGATTCAGTGAATTAGTATCTGATCCCTTATTCTCTTTTGCTTTGTTTCATATGCATCTGCTTATTAGTTATTTAGTTGTCTTTTTTTCCCCCTTTTTGATGTGATTGTGGAATGTGTATTCTTGAGGTTGTTTGCTATAATCTCTTTCAAATCACAACCACACCCCTCAAAAAAAAGTGAGTGGAAAAGAAGAAGAAAAAAGAGGAGAAATTCTCATCCACTTTGTTCCAAACATCTAAGTACAAAGTACTTGGAACTTTTTTTTTAATTTTATTGTGATGTTGTAAAATGCAAATGCCATTCATTTCCTTTGTCTTAACAAGAATGACAAAAACTTGGTCGTTCAAATGTTAAAAAGTCAAGCAGTATGTCGAATTGTCAAAATGCACATAAACGTTGAGACGAGTGTGAAAAAAGAAAAGAATGAGAGACGAAGCGAAGATGGCTTTGTTTATGGGTCAATTTTTCAGTTATGTACCATATTGTAACTTTTATATTACTAATGAAATTCAACTTTGCTGCTGAATGTTGAGTGTTAAGAGTTAATTTTTGTGCACTTTTTGGGCAATATGTTGGGCCCTTTTGCTGCCTTTTCTCTATTTTAAGAGATGAAGTATGATTATTACATGCAAAGGGATAAATCTTCACAAAGATTCTACTTTGTCCTTGAAGTTTTTGGAGATCCCCACCATTCATAGTGGGAGTGTTGTGGCTTTAATTAGTGCAACAATCTTTCTAGATTCCCATTCATTATTAAAGCATTCAAAAGCTTGGCCTTTGTGCCAAAGGGGGACACAATTAACCCAATTACCTTTGGATAATTAAAAGAAACTAAGAGTTTAAGCATGTTGGATTTCTGTTCTAATATATACTCATTTTTATTTCATTGTTTTGTGGTAATCCAGCTCAGTATCATAGTTATGGTCTGACTCTGAAAATCAATATCTGACTTCCATTTACTTGACAGTCGCAGTACCCTCTATACAGGATTTGTAGTTCTCCTCTCCAATTTGTATTAAAAAAAAAAACAAAGCTTTTTATTTTTGTTATCATTGCGATTTTCTTTCAGTGTCTTTTTAATATTCGTTAATGTCTAGGTTAGTTTATATGCATCTAGGTTATTTTTAATCTGCAATAATTAAATGTTAAGAAAATTTGTATGAAGTTATTTCTATAAGTTTTTGGATCCTCGAGACATTTCGAGGCACTAAACCAACCTTTAATAATTTTTTGTTGTTAATTGGCATCGAGAAAATGTTGTGGATTTGATAAGTGTCACGTTAATTTTCATTATGCTTATGTAGACATAGTATTAAAAAGTGGGTTAATATAGATAGAAATGTAAAATGATTAATTAAAATGTAATGCTTTAATAAAGTTAAATATGAACCTGTTAAACTAACGGTTTTTTTTAAATATTTTTTCATGTTAATTGAACTATGTTCTAAGAACATTTGTTTTATAAATTATTTTTCTAGGGTACGACATTGTGGGTAGGGGTTCTGACCACAATCTCTTATATTCGTTCGATAATCATTTTATTTTTTATTTTTAAAATTTAGGCTCGTATTTACCTAAATTTTTAACCAAATTTCATAAACTAAAACAGAAATATTCATAAGCTTTTGTTTTTTAGATTAAATTTTGATTTAGTTTTTAAAAACTGGTTAAGAGGAATACATCAAACTAATGCAAACTATATGTCGAAGTAGTAGCTAGTTGTACGTAGACTTAAATTTGAAAAATCAAAAGGATCAGTGACGAGTTAGCTTCATTGTTTGGTGGTAATCTAGTTCAACATCCGCGTCACAGATTTGATCCTCAAAATCGATATTTGACAACGTCGTTCAGCTACTACTCTTGTTCGTTTTACAATCTAGCGTCGGTTGGATTTTAATAGTGAGACTTTATTTTTAAGAATAATTAGAAATTTACGATCTGTTTTTAGTGGATGAGCTCGTTTATGTTCATACCATTAATTGACCAGTAAACCAATATTTGATGACAACCAACATCTAGATTGAATTTGACGATTAAAGTATTTTTCAAAGTTTATTTCACTATTTATACGTTGAATATATAATTATTTTATATTATTATGAATTAATTTTTTTAAGATAAAAATTGTATTTAATTTTATAGTTTATTTATTTTATTATTAGAAAATGCAAAAAAGTCATTGAAAGTATGCAAAAAATAGGACTTGAAAACGCGGTTTGGGTATGGCTTTATAATGCAACCCCACATGTTCATCATGATGACTTCTCTTTACACTACTTTAAAATGACAATAAATTATCACCAATTTGTTTTTTATTTATTTATTTATTTATTTATTTAATCTATTCAATTTCTAATGAATTAATACCAAAAAAAAAAAAAGAAAAAAAAAAGTGTTGTGCAACTAGTTCTATAAATGAAATGATTTGTTCATTATCACGCCTCATGATATTATTAGGCTTTGTCTTCAAAATCATGTTTAAAATAATTAAGTTTTTTCAACTTCAAAATTTGTGTTTTTTTTTTTTTTTGTTTGAGATTAAAACATTTGGGGATAAGGGGTCTCGAACTACAGATCGAGAGGATATTAGTATCTCCAATGTCGGTTGAGCTATCCTCGTTATCACTATATTTATTGAATGTTATTAAACTAGTCAAATCTAAAAAATAATTATAAATAGTTATTTTCAAAAAAATTAGCAAATTAGTTACTATATTAATGAATATTATCGCGTATTTCTTATAATACAATTGACTATATATAAAAATATTTTAAAATTTGAATATATTTTATAATTTGTGAGAATAACTCGTACCTCACAGTTTTCTTTTTTTTTTTTAAATATATATACACAAAATCAAATATATACATATATATAATTTCATGCGGTAAAGTCTCAATTATTTATTTAATTCATTAGTTGAGCAAAACGATAATACTACCTAATCTCTTGTTCGAAAAAAAAAAAAAAAGAAACTTGTCAAATTAGTTAAATTTTAGAAAAATTATTATAAATAGGGTAACTTTCGAAAAAATTAGTATATGTAATCATTATATTAATAAATATCGACACTTTTTTTATAATAAAATATTAAAATATATTAATAAATACAAAGATAAATATTTTAGAATTTACTCAAATTTTTAAATTTTTTATTATTTTGAGAGAATAACACCGTTAATACAATTTTCCAACAAAAAAAAATTTAATAAATAAACTTGTGAAAATTGAGGCAAGTGAAGTGGTCAACCTTAGGCCCATTTCGACCAATTGGCCCAATGGGCCCAATATAGGTCTACTTTTTATTGGGCAAAGATGTGAGAGGACTTCAAACCTCTGGCTAGATCCATTATACGTACATATATACACATACGTACATATATATACATATATACATATATACACATATATACATATATACACATATATACATACATAATAGATATACTTTAAATAATCTCACGTTTGTGTGAATTTCATTGGATTCTTCGAGATTTAGATTAATTTTGCATTTTGATCGATTCAAAATATAACACTTTCATCTTTAATTAGTATTAATTATATATGATTTGTGTGTTGAATCTATATAAAAGTCAAATAACTAGTTGATAAGAATATAATACTTAGATAATTATTTATTAGGAGAATTTTCATGTATAGCAAACAAAACTCAACAAAAAATTATGTATATAAAAATTCCGAAAATATATTCTACATAGTAGCAAAATGAAGCATCTTTTGTAAAATGATCAAAATACGTTCGTTTCAATGCGCTCAACTGACAACTTCAATCAATTAAGTTGATAGTCTTCATTCAATAGTTTAGCTTCACTCGATAATCTTCAATCACTAGTTCAGTTGATAACATTCAATCAATAGTTCAATTGATATATTAATTTAGTAAGTTCACTCATAAATTTAACCAGCTCACTAAAATTTGCTGAAAATATGAATAAAATTGAAATTTTTGAAAAACGAAATAAAATTTGCTAGACAAAAATTATTATTAAAAAAATGATATAATTAAAATAGATTAATGAAAAGTTGTTAGGTTGAGTAATTTTTCTTATTAATTTGAACTAGGATGTTCTTCATATTCACGAGCAAAACTCGTCTAATATATATTAAAGTAATATATATTAATGAAGATAATCTTCATTTAATATGGAATAGTCAATTAATTATCTACATAAATAAATAATTGTAACATATATAAATATTCATAAGATAAAGCCTCGCAAATGAATGATCCAAAATTAAGGTATGGTTGAAATTGATGGTGACATTTAGCAAGCCGCCTTCGTTTTATTTTACTTGAGAATTAAGCAAAAACTTGAGAAACTTCCCTGCACCTTCTTGCAATCAAATAATTAAACCATCTTTTATTTTTATTTATTTTTTATTATATGATAAAAATAATAAATTTAGTAATATCAGTGTAAACTTTGGATACTATTTAACATGTTCAACTTTCAATTTTAACTTAAATAAGTTGGCAATTTTATTAAAAAATAATAATAATAATAATAAATATATATTTATTTAAATTTTTTAATAAGCATTATACAGTGATGTTTGAAACATTTATAAATTATGTAGTTGAAGAAGCATAAATTTGATTTATTATTATTATTTTTTTAAATTAGTAGGATTTTCCTACATTTTAAACTGTGTATTAATTGATACATGAATTTTAAAAATCATTAAATAAATCAAGAACAAATTGTATATTTGGTTTACACTCTCATTAAGATAAACGCGATTATATTACTGCTCTTATTTGACGGCTAACCTTAAACATTCATTAACTTAGAGTATCAAATTTATATATTTGAATGTATTAAGTTGGACAAACACCAAAATATAAGGTCCCGAGAGCTGACACAGTTTGTTGAACGCTTAGTTTTGGGATGCTCTCTTCCGATCCTAGTTCGAGACCTACCTGCGTGATTAATTAATACGATAAATGAAATTATTTGACGGTAAAATTACCAATAAGCCACAGAGCAATATATGCAGTCCACGTGTCTATACCGGGTTGCTCAAAAAATAAAATTCCCGAACCTTCTTAAATTATATTTGTTATTATTTATTATTTTTTGACAATAAACTTCTTAAATTATTAAATGAGTTAAAATAGGCATTGACGAAAACGAAATGGAAATTCTCATTTGTGATGGTTTGGCTTCGTTCTTCCTACGCTATCCTAGTTCGTCGATTCTTTCATCAATAGCAATTTGATTTCTTGATAATCATTTGATTCATTCCTGAACTTCTTTTCAATCCTCGTTCCAATTCGCGTTTCGTTTTTGTTCGTTCAACCTCTGATTTTTTCGTTAGGAAGTCGGCTAAACCCTAGTCGATTGTTGATCTTCTGGTTATTTTGCTTATGGGCCGTGATTCTTCCACCTCTCTTGCTCCGGGGTTTCGATTTCACCCTACCGACGAGGAAATTGTGCGATATTACCTTAGGCGCAAGGTTTCCGGCAAGTCCATCGGCTTTGATGTTATCTCCGTCACTGACATATATAAATCGGAGCCGTGGGACCTTCCTGGTAAGATTCCTTCCACTTTTTATTTTGATTTGTGTATGTCTTGGCGGGAATTCAGGTGATCGAGCTGTTTTTTATTTGGAATTATATTTTTCAGAAAAGTCGAAGCTGAGGACTAGGGATTTGGAGTGGTACTTCTTTAGTCCTCTGGATAAGAAGTATGGCAACAGTTTGAGAACTAATAGAGCTACCGAGAATGGGTACTGGAAGACGACCGGGAAGGATCGGGAGGTTCGTCATAACTCTAGGGTAGTTGGGATGAAGAAGACTCTTGTTTATCACAAAGGGCGGGCGCCTCGTGGAGTTCGTAGCAATTGGGTTATGCATGAATACAGACTTACGGATGAAGACTTGCAAAGATCTGGGGTTGTGCAGGTGAGAATAGTGGATTTTATTTGTTTTGTTTTCATTTTTCTTTCTGAGATTTTGTGTGAGCTTTCATTATTGTTGAATTCGTTTGGATATTGTTTTCAAATTTGCAGGATGCATTTGTGCTTTGTAGAATATTTCAAAAGAGTGGATCGGGGCCGAAGAACGGAGAACAATATGGAGCTCCATTTATTGAAGAGGAGTGGGAGGATGATGAAGAGTTAACACTTCCTGGCGAGGAGGTTGTGGTCAATGAGGGGTTAGTTGATGTTGTTGATGATATGCATTTGGAAGTGGCTGACATTGCCCAGGTTTGTGCTTTGTTCAATGTAGCTACTAGTTAGCATCCTTTTATTAACTACTTAATTTTCGATCATTAGGACGGACTTTCAATTTCGAATGAATAAGATATATGTTGTTTTGGTTTTGGTTTCATTAAGGTCATTAGGGATTATCTAAGCTGGTCTCCTCTGTCTCTGCTGCTCAGTTAATTTGAAGTGTGCCCAAGATCTTCCTTAGGCGTGTTTAGTGAATGTGCAAGTAGAAAATAGGAGGGTTCATTACTTGCTGATAGAATAGGAACAAGGTTCATCTTTCAAGGATGAGTGACAGCATGATTTAGAAACAAAATTTTCTCCTCAGAGTGTTGTTTTCTATTAATGGGAGTTCAAGAACGCTTTGGAAGCAATGTTTTCAGAAGAAAACCATCATATGCTTCAAAGGCTCTAAAGTATGTTCCACCCGAAGTTGGCCTTCTTTGTTAGATTGTGGTTATAGGTGGGTTCTTAGTCTGAAATCCTGCATTACTGGAGATTTTTTTTTAATTTTTAATTTTTTTTTTTTTACCTACATGTATGGATCATGTGTTGGCAATATATCCAAACATATGAAAGCTCTGTTTTTTTTTTTTTTTAAATATCCGTGAGTGCTCAGGTTAGCTTACGCGTACTTCAATTATTCCCATGAGATGTATTGCTTGACTTACAACATTTGGATGTCAAAGAAATACCTAAGAAATTATTTCTTCGGTAGGGGGCCTCCAGATACCTGCTCTTACTAGTACTCTCAATTAATTAAATTCTTCAATCATGTTAATTAATGTTTACTAAGGAAATCTGTGAGTACCTTACGTGCTTCATATTTTTTTAGTGTTAAACTAGAAATAAATTAATCAAAGGTTGTGCTCATAATCCGTCTGAACAGTGTGTTGATTTTAATTAATTTATTCTTCAATAATCTTTTGTATAGAACTTTCGAACTTATTTAAAAATGTTTTTTTTCTCCCTTTTTGGTTGGCAGTATTCTGATGGAGGACTTCCTTTTGAATGTGATCAATTTCCCTCGAACTATCCTCAAGATATTAGCAATCCTGTTGAGCTTCCCAATCTGCCCGTTGAAAATGATAATAAACCTGAAGAGTATGTAGGGGATACATTACAGCTACAGCCTAGCCTTGAATTCTCTCAATTACCAGAACAATATGTATTGGGTGGGACTTCTGGAAAAGATGAGTGTTTTGCTGAATCAAGTGGCAATCTCATGGATGAGTATATCGATTACTTACTCGATGAGCCTTACCCAGACAATCTGGCTCTCAATGAGGAATTATTCATAGAGGCTAATGATCTTTCAAATCCTGTTGAAACTGATCCAATCGATGTCGATGTGCTCGAGTACCTTACATTCTTTGATGCGGATGATAACTTTCAGCTGTCCTTCGACCCAACAGAACTTTTGGGTAGTGAAGAACCCAAGTCCGGCCAGGCAATTCCCGAATCGGTAAATTTTACATTCAAGTAATACTTTTGGGATTCGACTTTGAATCTAACTTCAATTAAACTACTAGTTCTCTGAACAGATTGCAAATGGAGGGGCAGAAAATGATTTTGTTGCTACCAAACAAACGTTTGTTGGTTCCATCAATGATGCATTCACTTCAAAGCAAAACCATGAGGCTAATGAAACAGGTACGGGTAGAAATCTCAACATAAAAATTTAAACGCTAATGGTTAGAATCAAGATGATAGTGTCATTAAGGAGGGTTTTTTTTTTTGCAGATTCAAAAATACCATTCCTCAAACGTGCCAGTTGCCTGTTGGGCGACATCCCTGCACCTCCTGCATTTGCATCAGAGTATCCATCGAAGGACATGATCATTCGATCGACCTCAGCAGCAGAGACTTCAAGTTCAGTTCATCTGACTGCTGGAATGATCCATATAAGAAACCTGACATCAAATGTCGATGTCGTGAACTCCTTATATGGAAAGAATGCAGATGTCAACCTCATCCTTTCATTAGCTTGGCGACATCCACATCAAAGTGAAAGTGATGAAATGATCTCCCAATTTGGTGCACAATCTCAGAAGCACGGAATCATGGGGACTTGGGGTGGCTTCTTGTTCTTCTTTCTGCTGTTCTGGGTTCTAATACTTTCAGTGAGCTATAAAGTTGGGAGTTGTATCTATTCCCATTGATGCAGAATGAAACAATAGCTGTGGTATTGAATAAAGGCTTTATTGGCTGCAAAATTCTCTGAGTAGCCAAGAACAGCAATCTTGCATATTTGATGCTGCCACCCGAATGCTATCCCCGCCTCGGTCTCGGGGTTTGTCTTTTAACTTTATACACTTTTGTTTACAGTTCTGTTATTCACATAATAGTTGAATGTGGGAAGAAAGCCCTGATTATTGCCATTGTACGGTGAAGAGAATATTTATACTGCATATATATTATATATTTATATATAGGATACATGAGAACGTGGAAGTAAGAAGCTTTTAATCATCTCTGAAGACGTTGATGATTTTTATTCAGGTAGTGGAAAAATGTGGCCCTTGACTTATAGGTTATTATTTTTTAGTTATAATAGTAATATTAATTATTATTTTAGTTAAAAATACGTGTAGCGTAGAATTCAGAGTGATTATAAAAGATATAATAAAGAACTGCTTAATAAATTAGATTGTTTGACAAAATAACAGATTGATCAAAATGGTGATTGCAAAAACAAAGTGGTTTTTAATCATATCGAAATCATAAAAGTTGCCCTCAATTTTAATTTTCTAGATGCCTTATGTTAGTGAAATTAGTAGAATAACTTGTTCAATCAAAGTTGTAATGAAAATCTCTTTCAAAATATAATTCGATCTATCTTAATTTTTTTTTTTTTTTCTTTTTTTTAAGATTGCTTCTTTACAAAGAGTAATATATATATATTAATAGTTCAAAAAAAAAAAGGGTGAAACTTGGAATTTTTTTTTTTCAAAAAAGAAGTTATGATCGAAAAGTTTTGGATTTATTTTCGTATAATCAATCATTAGCTTTGTGTATAATTTGATGGAAAAAGTAAATTATTAAGAGTTATACATACTTAAGGTTTTTTTTAGAGAGAACTTTTTTTAGGGTTAAAAAACTTCATACATTATTATGTATTAGAATCATTCATTCATTACTTTGCTAGGACTTGGGAATTGATTGATCAAAATTCACATTGTGGAATACAAATCAACAGTAATCACTATATTTGATGATTAGTTTTAATCGATTGAGGGAATTTCAATAATTTCTGACGATAACCAAACGGAAAAAACTCCCACGTTTCAGTAAGTAAAGAAGCAAAACCAAAGACACTCCAAAGAATTGAGTATGAAAACAAATGTTGACAAAGAATATATAAGTCTATAAAAACTACCTGTAGAGTTTCAAAAGAGAATAATACAACACATCCTTTGCACCGATCAGCTCAAAGTCGTGCACCTCGTTGCACATGAATGGTCTTCTCCGTTACGTGCCACTCTAAGAAACCGATATTGAAAATTTTTGTTGCAACATAATAGATCATAACTTCACAACATTGTGGCTGTTCAAATGTGGTCATCTTGCTGGTTCGAAATGATCGAGAACTGGAATTCAAGGGCTATAGCTGTTGTTACCCCCAGCGATCCACCGCCACACTCCACCCGAACCTTGTCTCTGAACTGAAGCAGCCTGCATATTTTTCTCCAGTGCAGACTTTTGTTCCCTCAGATGTTGGACCTCATTCTCAATGGATTGCATTGATTCTAGCATCTTTTGTAATTCTGCTATTTGTGCCTGTTGGTCAAGCAGGAAAAAACTCAGAAAATTATGCCTTAATTAAGATATTTTAATCAATATGATCCTCAAAAGTGGCAAAGGTAAGCTTTCAACATCCGTTGCAGCTTTGAATCCTCAACCTCTAAGGTGTTTGGATTTTAGTTGATGAGAGGAGAGGAGAGGAGAGAAGGAGGAAATAGACAGATAGTATTTGCTTGAGAATTGGTGTTTTAGACAGGAGAGGTTGGAAAAACTTTTTTAAGGATTTGTGTTTAGGAGAGAAGATGTTTATTTTAAATGAAACAGATATAAATTTTGATTGAAGTTTGATGGGATGTTGGAGAGAAGTTTAAGAGAGGTTGAGGAGGAATTAGGGAGAGGTTGTGATGCACTAAAAACAAATAAGGAGTTCAACTCCTCCTCTTCCTTTCCTCTTTCTCTCCTCCAAATCCAAACATCCTTTAAATATTGTTCTTGAACTAAAAAAATATGATTCACGAATATGAGCAAAAATTGACCTCCAATTTAAAGCATCTCGATCTTTCAGATATTAATTGACCTTCTACTGACTGTAACTCCTGAGACAAAAAGTACAAAAATCAGAGAGTTTAGAACCAAATATGAAAATAGCAACATCTTTAAATGTACATTTTACCCCAAACATCATACCTTGGACAGCTCTGCATGAGTATTGTTTACTTCATCTATTTCTTGTTTAAGTTTAGAATTTTCTCCTTGAACTTCAGAAAGTGATAGTTCTAGCTTAGCTTTATCTTCTCTAATGGCCTCTAACTCAATAGCACCATTTGGTTGAGAATGCTTTTCTTCTTTTCCTTTGGAGATGTCATTTTCTATTATTGCGAAGTCCAACTTTTCAGTCTTGGCTAAGGCATATGCAGCAGTAACAGAAGCGGCGGCTGCTGCTGCTGCTGGCGATTGGAATATTTTGGGACGTGTCAAGTCTCTTGGTTTCGGTCTCATGATAAAAACCTACAAGGGCATGACGGCACAAAAATAAGTTACAAGAACAACTTCTTGTAAGAGTTCAGATAAACGCACAAAGAAATTACCTACAAACATACCTCATTATTATACTTTCCATTGTAACCGCCAAAAGCAACCAGATATTTTTCTAGATCAATTGTAGCCAAACTAATACTGATTCCCTGTTTCCAAAATTCGGTGGTAAATAAAATGCCAAGAAGACCGCATACACAATTAGTCAGACACTAGGGTTGCCTTGTGTAGTATCAAGGGAAATCTCAATTAATTGACTGAATAGAAAATCGTTAAACGATCTAAATTTCAAAAAATAAAAGCATTTTACCGTAAGAACATAAAGAAAGGTAACCCATTTTACGTGTACATGTAATATGAAAAGTCATATTTGCTGGGCTATGTACGTGGACTTCATGAAATTCCATAAAGACACTACACCAACATGGTATGCTTTGCTCAACTTGTATTCACAGAAGTTGCATATTTATTTGTTGGTTTAAACTCTTTTCATAAAGATAACGTAATCGTCTTCAGTAACAAAAACAAAGGTTTCCAAATTGCGGTCCAGTACTTTGTTGAAAATCATTACAAATTGCGGTCCAGTACTCTTTTCATTGGGGATAATAGTTTCACGTGTCCTATTTCTTGGGAATAAAAATAAGTCGCATATATTTCCTGTTTGAGGAAAATTTAAAGGCACACAAGAATTACCAAGGGTGCTGCAACGAATGAGAAAGAAAACGTACCAAACAGTTCCACATCACAAACCAGAACCAATCAATGTGATCTCAAGATGTTATCATCAAAACTAAAAACTAGTGTTCCACATATAATATTGATAAAAATGAAACTAATAAGAAATAGTCTAGGCAAGAATGTACTTTGCAATCACCTCACTAGCAAGGGGTTCTCTTTGTTTAACACTTGTCAAAGCTAACCAAGAAAGCTTAGACATATTTAGCACAATTGTCTCAGGGCAACCTGAAAAGGAATGTCCACATATTCGTAATAATATTTTAGTAATTTAATATGGTGAAATTTATTTAAAAGTTTAAGAAACTCTAAATACCATTTTTATTATCCCCACCACCGACTATATACCAGTTTTCGTCGATGGTTATACCAGCGTGGCCTGCTCTAGGTGTCACCAAATCACCCTGTATTTCTGGCTGGGACCACTCCATCTGCATCACACACATTATAGTGCTTATTATTTAATGCTCATCAGGAAAAATATAATTCATGAAATATGGTGAAAATGCACTCTTACCTCTATTTTCTCCTTTTTCATGCCTTATTAAGCATAAAGAAACAGATTAGCATACATTAGCCAAGTGATATTAGGGAAAATTCAAATTACTATATTTAAAAAAAAAAAACTGGATTAGCAAGCGCAGACCCATAAGATTTAAAATTCCAAAACTTTCTTCAATGCCTTTTTGTAGATCTGGCCGAACCAAACCCAATCCAGCCCCATTAGTGGAGCTCTGCAGTCTACCCGGGCAAAATAAGATGAAAAATAATCCATAAACCAATCAAGGAGAGTTTTATAACTAATAAATGAGAGGAGGACGACACTATGCAATAATTGTGGCAGGGTCTGATGGTTTCCTTTATTATTGTTGACTCGTCATGATAAATATCTTCAGAGGACATGAGAAGTACAGACATCAGTTTGGAAACAAGCCTCAACTTTTTTAAAACTGAGTAAAATCAGTGGCTCAAGAGACCTCGTGTTCTTCTATAGTTCTATTCCAGAAAATTCATAATAATTCGTTAAATGAATAACAATGCAACTACTACAAATGGAGAAGTTCAATTCTTTTAGGAGATCAACGAACATCCCAAAAAAAAAACATGAGTTCAATGAGTAAAGCACCAACCTAAGCAGTTCTAAACTTTTGACGTAACAAGACATGCTTTCTCTTCGAAGGCATTGCAGTTTACAAGTATATTACTCTTTGTGCTAGTGTTTGTGTTAAAAGAAAAAAAATCCTAGTATCATTATTTTCGTCAAATACAAGCCTTTTTCTTTATGGTATACAAATTGACAGTTAATAGCTTAGAATTGATAGACACGTGAAGAGAAGAATGAGTCAAGTAGTATAAACAATCACTTCAATGCGAAAAACATATGTGCACAGAAAGGAAAGAGAAGGGGAAATACTCACGCTTAGAAAATCCAGCACATGAAGATCACTAAAAAACGCTGAATGAGAACAGCCACCAAAAACTAGGAGGTAGTGCTCGCTATGCATTGCAGCTGTATGATCAAATCTTGGAGCCGGCGGCGATTGCCTATCAAAACCCAAGGAAATGATGAAGCAGTCTCCCAAAGTAGACAAATACTTGACTAAACAAGCAGAGAGAATACTTACTTTGCCTCCACCTCATCCCAGGTTAACGTCTCTAAATCAAGAACGTGAATGTCATTTAGAAGCCTCCTGCTACTGTCTTCTCCACCAAACATTATGATTTTTGAACCAAAAAGAGTTGCTGAATGGCCAGCTCGAGCAGTCTAAAATATTAAAAATTCCCTAAGCAATATGATCAAGACCATTTTGATGGATGAAATACAATATACAAGCAAACAAAAATTCTAAATGAAAATACAACACGCATTGAAAATTTTGAAATATAGACCATATCATCGATGAATTTAGACAAATACCGGAACTTTTCCAGAGGTCTTCATGACACTCCACGTGTCTGTTTCTAGATCAATGCAATGAACTGCAAGAACCATAATAAGAGAATAAGGTTCCAGAACCCAATTAAAAGAACTATTGCAGCTAAGATACACAACACTATTCACCGCAGCACAACATTATGAAAAATTATTAAGGGACAATATAACCACATTGACAATAATGTAGTTCATAGAGCACAAACCCAAAATTCTATCAGATGATCCTTTCAAATTTCCACCAAGCACAATAAGTTTCTTATCCCATTTGACCTGCCCAATAAAATTAACCCGGCAGTTCGTCAAATGATACACATGAATCAACATAGGTATAGTTTGGAGAATGCAACAGTTGTCTAATAAGCACGCCTAAGAATGCTTACCATACTATGCCCTGCAATAGGTGGAAAAGCCACAACTAAACTACCATTGCCTTCAGAATTCTCAACACCAGGATTTATTTGAAGCTTAAGACTGGACCACGACAAATTGCCAAGATCCAATACCTATTTATAGACGAGAAAAACGACAATCAATCCAACGAAGAAATGAACATTAATCAGCATAGACTACCACGTTCAATACCTGAACATCAGATAGATACCGGCCATTACGGCTTCCACCGACAATGTAGAGTTTGTCATCAACAACTACTGCAGCATGCTATAGTAAAGAGGCGAAATCACCGAAATTGGCTTGCAAACTTTCAAAATTATCACAAGGCAAAGTAAAAAACCCACGCAATCCGACGTCAAAACAACAATTCACCTTATAACGTGCTGCCGGTCGAGATCCAGATACCGGCAATGTTTCCCACTGATCATAGGCCAATCCCCAGCGCCAATAATCGGCATCCATTTCCTACATCATTGAGGGCACAAAATTCGCAATTCTAAACAATTCTAATGACTATTCTGGCGGAACTTGACGCAATTGCGCTAACTAACAGTATTAAAGAAGTAGAACATGAAAAACTCGAATCAGAAGAAATTGAAGTACCTGAAGATGATTGGTGGTGAATTACTGCAACCGGCAAAGATTTAAGAGTGATATCGCCGCCGAGATTCGCAAGATTGGCAACAACAATGGCGATGAAATGGATTGAACAAGTAACAAGAACTTGTCGAGCGTCCGATCTGGTTCAAAGAAGGAGAAGGATTCGTATGCGGAGAGGATCACCGAAAGGTCAAAGTCGTCGTCTTCGCTTCTTTGTGTTCGAGCTTAGATCCCACCGACGTCCCAATTTGTTTTGTCTGTTTTTTTTTCTCACAACAAATGTCGAATTGCTGTAGTAAAAAAAATAAAATTGAGAAAAAAAAAAAATCATTTATTTATTTATTATTATTATTATTTTTTTAGGTTACAGCATCAGGTGTGAGAGACTTGAATCACAGATTAAGCAGATGCTAGTGTATCTCTGATGCCAACAGACTTATATTCGCTCCGACACAAAAAAATAAAATAAAATTTTTAGTTAGTTTATTTTGCGTATAATTTTCTTATGTTTCAAAATCTCACTTTAACCATTATATTTTAACAAATGTTCAACTTATATCTAAATGTAGGTAAAATTATATTATGATAATTTAAATCGTGTTTTGAGAGTTAACATGATCATTTGTTCAGCAATAACAGTGTTGATCTGATAACAAAGAAGCTAACTCTTCATTCAACATATAACGATCCCCTATTTTTTTATTTTTTTATTTTTTTTTGACAAAAACAATCCTCTAGTATAATTATAATAGTTTAATATTAAAAACATTTCATCATTTTTCACAAAAAAAAAAAAAAAAAAAAAAAATCATCATTAATTTTATGATGTAATAATATATGCTTCAATCTAATATGTATATAGTTGAATTGATGTCACAAACATATTAATAAGATCGTTCTCAACAATCTTAATAGGAAAAAAACAAAAATAAATACAAGTTGAAGTTTACTGATTGTATCCATTAAAAAAACATATATATTGATGTCCCAAACACAACTTAATCATTGTAAAAAAAAAGTTTCAAAGATATCAGATTTTAGAGTCATGCCGAAAGTTTAAAATTTGTATGATTTGACTTAGAGACGTGGTTACCCGAATAGAGTGTTAATTTTTTTTTTTTTTTTTTTGATGATTCAACATAAAATATAAACATTCATTTTTTATTATTATAAAAACAATAATAACGAGTAAAAAAAAAAAAATTAAATAAGACACGCAATTGATTGATGACTTGAATTTTGTGCTCTCTTCCATATCCGTGATTAGAGACATATAAGAGTTTGGATGGGTTGAAGAATTTTTTTGTGTATTATTTAGTAAATACTAATTTCTAAACATATCCCATGCGTGCATTTTGCCACTATCTTATCATTATCTGCTTCTTACTTCCTTCCCCCTAAAATCTCAAAAACCATCATTCAGCATCCGTTTCAATTCCTTTCTGCAAAACCTTCTAACACTTCAATGGCGTTGAGTTTTTGCTCTCCGACCTACATCTCATTTCCCTCCAAAAGCCCTAAAACTTATTTTCTTCTCACCCACAGACCATTTATCATCACTACCTCGGTTAACGATTCTACCAGGACTTCGCTTCGAATCTCCGCAAATTCGACTCCAAAAGCGCGCTTCATTGCTCGCAGGAGCGAGTCCGTCACGGTCCGGCAGCTGGCGCGGCCTCTAAGTAATGTTAGAAGCGTTTTGGATAGTTGAGATTAATTTTTTTTGATTCCCTGTGATATGTTTTTGGCTTTTGATTTTGATGGATTTTGTGTGTGGGTGATGCAGATGAGTATATGAGTTTACCGGCGAGTCAATACTCCGTGTTGGATGCGGAGAGGATTGAGCGGGTTGATGACAGTACTTTTAGGTGCTATGTTTATAGATTTAAGTTCTTTGCTTTTGAGGTTTGCCCCGTTTTAATGGTTAGAGTTGAAGTGCAGCCTGCTGGGTGTTGCATCAAGCTTCTGTCATGTAAGGTCTGAGTTCAATTTCATTTCTGTTCCTTATCTCGCATTTTGGAACGTTGAATGTAGTTCATGTCATCTTGATATGTTTTTCTTATCGATGAACAGCTTGAGGGCTCGCCAATTGTGGTTGCACAGAATGATAAATTCGACGGTGAGAATCTGAATTATGCATAACTAATTTGTAAAAACATCGAACATTGTTACTAACAAGGATTTGTTTCCTTTTGATTTCTGTCTTTTTCGTGTTTGTGGTGGAGGGAGGAGGAGTTGTTTGCTACCCTATTGTTGGCAAATTTGTAACCGGACTTTTCTCCAATGTAAAATATGGATGAGGTTAAATCCTAGCTTGGCTGTTAAAAAAGGGTTTTGAAGATGTAGATGTCATGAGGTTAATCTATAGTGGTCACTTACCTTAGAATTATTTTTTTATGAGTTTCCTTGACAATCAAGTAGGATAAGATGGTTGTCTGTGAGAATTTTCGAGTTGTGCATAAACTACCCGGCAACCACTTAAAAAAATGGATGAGTTGAAATTTGAAATGGAAATGGAAATGGAAATGGAAATGCAGTTGTGCTGCTTACTATCCATTTTTCTTGGCATTTGCTTACATTCCCCCTGTCACTATTTATTATAATCAGCAATTCAATTTCAATAGAGAACTGGCAGTTATTTGCTTTGATATGATGTAATCTGTATTTAATTGAATTTTTTTTATCCTAAAATTCACAAATGTCTAGGTTAGCATTAGCTTGTGGACAACTCGATTATTCTCCCAAGAAAACCGCTTCACCCTACCCCATTTAGTTGTGGATATTTGTATGATTTAGTAGGAGGTGGTTACTGTTAATCTCATTTCCTCTAAATCCATTATTATTTTCATGACCCTAGAATTTTACTGTTTACTTCTTTCTTTCTTTCTTTTTTTTTTAATGATCGAAAACATAGCTTCGTTCCTATATATCCAGGGCAACTGCTCCCATCTCGAGGTCCGGATCCAAGAGACAACAAGTGGTTTTACGATTAAGCTCAATTCGTGGTTTTTTTTTTCAATTTTGTGCCTAAATAACTTCATCGATCCTACTTCTGCATAAAGAACAGCTTTTCCACCTTTCTGTGGGGGTTTTAATTAGTTTGATATTTCCACTTTACTTTTCCAAACGACAATTTGGAGAGCTACTTTCTTCGCCCATTCCAGTAATTGGCTCCAAATATAAAAAGGCAAGAATCACCAAGTCAGAGTGGTGTTTTTGTTTTCTAGATTTAGGTCGCATGCATATGGTATTGCTGCTCTCCATGATTTCTAACTTGTTTTGTTGGAAGAGCAGCCATTCATCATGTTAAGTTTTTGGTTCATGCTCTTTTCAGGACTGCTTTGACATTGATTTGGTGATGGAATGCAGCTTATATGGTGAATCAGATTTTTTATGATGTCAATCGAAGCAACTCACCCTTGCAAAAACTCACATCGGATACTGTCATTGAGGTAACGACTAATTTGTTCGGCAGCATCCTCACTTGAAAATACGTTTGCATTGTCCTGATTCCTGAACAAAAAATAATTTCTTTGTTCTGGGAAATCCAGGTTAACATTGAGATTCCCTTGGCCTTTCGTGTACTTCCTGTACAAGCAATTGAATCAGCTGGAACCCAAATCCTTGAACAAATATTGAAGATTATGCTTCCCCGCTTCACAGCCCAGGTTTTCTGGAAAACCTTTTTCATGCAATAATGAACTTTTTGTTTTTGATTGCTGTATTTCAACGTCTGCTTGATTTTATGATCTGTTCTTACTTCTCCACCTCTCTACATGTGCAAATCCTCTTATTAAATTTAATGATATTTTAGCGTGTTACTGTGTTACTAATCATTATGGGTTGATTTGATGATTAAGAGGGTCTTGAAAAATTAAGAGCACGTTTGGCTATGACGAGAAGAGCAGGGAAAGGAATGGATAAAGAACAGAAGTGAGTAAATTTGTGATTGATGGGATAGAAACTCTCTGAGCCAAACAATAGGAAGGGATCCCTTCACTTCTCATCCCATCCCACCATCACAAACATGCCCTAAGAGTTTATGGATTCAATCTTTGATGGTCACTACTTAAGAATTACTTTTCTATGGATTTTTTTTGATGAGGGTGAGGCATTTGTCTCGGGGGAGAAAAATCCGAGAGAAATCTACCATATATATAGTATTTAAATCTGAAAACTACCTTCTAAATGAAGTCTAAACCTAAAATTTAATGTTTCTGTGGCATTATCCAATATCCATTCCATCAAGGGTCACTCGTATTTCAGACACAAAAATGAATCCAAAATAGAGGCTTTTTTATTTTTTGAAAAAATAGAGGCATTTTTTTTCTACTGTAATGGGTTTATCATGTTAGGATTTCATTAGACGATCCATTTCAACAATCTCTGGACATTAACCTTGCTCCTTGGCTTTTAGAATGCACCGATATAATATCATGAATTGGTACAACTTATTTCATTTCATAAAATTTCTAAGGGATCTTATCAGCATATTTATATCAGCCGGCATGTTGCATTTAGTATATTCATTTTTTTTTCCTCTCGAGTCCAACAAAACCATTTGAAAGATTATGTGATCGATCTCATATGCATCGACACTTCACCTTTCTTTGCTCTAGTTATATCGATAAATCCTTGACATGTGTCGTGCAGCTTGTGAAGGACTATCAAGCATGGGCCTCTGGTGATACATCTAGGCAACCTCTTGGGACAGGCGAGATCTAAGATTTGTATCTAAAAAGTATGCCTGGATGTTCAATACTCGACATCTTCTATTTCGTTCGGCATTTGCATACTACTCAAGAAGCTAAAGAATTTGTTTACTAGGAGTCTAGGAGCACTGTCTTGGGATGTTAATGCTCTTGTTTGCCAAGCCAGATATATTCTTCAACAGGGCATTAGTAATACTCTGGTTTTAGCAGGTTGGGGGAGTACATATAAATTTCTGTAAGGTATTCTAGTGAAAGTACAGGCGTGCATGTCATTTGAATTCCATTTTGTAGTAAATTCAGAATAATTTGGATTTATTACGTAAATTACAATGTTGTTTATGTAGTTATGGCATCTATATATGATGATGATGGAATAAATCAAAATTGACTAGGACATGTTATGCATTTCAACCAGATCTCTATTTTCTCTTTTTAGGTTGAAATATAATTTCTTTTCATTCGTGTATGTAGTTTCAATAAACCGCTAATTTGCTGTTGATTTTCCAAAAAATAGTTAGTATCAAGTAACCTCTTTTTATAATTGTTTTTATAAATTTTGGAAACATATTCTAGTATATGGGTTCAATCGGAAGTTAATGGTTCAATTCATAATGGGTTCAATCAGTTAGTTTAAAAGGCTTTAGAAAATCAAAAGATTATGGGTTTAATCTATGATAACCACCTACCTAAGAATTAATTTCTTATAGGTTTTCTTGACATTCAAATGTTATAGGATCGGATGAGTTGTCCAATAAAAATAGTTTAGGTTTGTCTAAGGAAGTCCAAACACTCACGAATATTGAAAAAAAAAACACAAAAACAAAAAAACTCAAGGTTTGTCAATTTCTTTATTTTTCTTTAAAAGACACATGTTGACTAAGAAGTTTCATACTGCAATGGGCTAAAATCAATAAAGAGTTTAGAGAGAATGAGTTAGGATCATGGTGGTCATTTACCATATCTAAATTATATGAGTTAACTTGGCAACTATATGCGGTAGAATTAGGCCAACAAGAGCAGAAGCTCAACGACATTAGTATAGATCCACCCTCATTGTTGTAAACACACAAAAAAATGGTAGATTTAGCAGGTGTGTCATGAGAATAGTTGATATGCGAGCAAAATACCTCTAACACGCACAATTCAACAAAAATACAACATACAAATGATGCAGTGGAAATACTGATAGATACCTCTTAAGCTCTATGTACAAGAAATCTAAGTTCCCTAGATAGTTCCAAATTGATTGACTCTTCATGATTGCGCACTTCTTTGTGCTGTATTGGCTCATCTTGAAGCACTTGAACTCTCTTGACAAACTCTTGTTTCTCCTCCTCTAGGAACTTTACTTTCTTTTTTAACTGGCTATTTGTTGTTGTTAACCTTGCAAGTTCATTTTTCATCTTAGATTGCAATGTACAAGATGCTTCTTTTGCAGCCAGCTCCCACTCTAGCCTCCAAACCTTTTCCTCAAGGTCAGTTTTACTTCTTTTGTAGTCCCCTAATTTAGAGGCCACTTTTTGCATTTCAGATATTTCCTCCAAATATGTCACATTTTTTGCCTTAAGTTCCTCATTGTCTTCAAATAACATCTGAATTGAAGCTTTAAAACGCTTATTTTCATGTTCTGATTCAATGACTGATTTCTTGAGTGCCAAAACTTCACCTTGAAGCTTTTCCATTTTTTGCAACTTGCTCTTCAGAGCTGAAACTTCCTCAGCTAGATTTTTTCTGTTATTTTCAGATGCTTTCATCTTTAACTCGTGCCACCGAAGCATGTTCTTTGATTTCGATTCGTTGTTCTTGACATTTTCTAAGGAACTTAGCACTTTTCTGTGACAATCCATAAGAATGTCCTGATTTTGCTTGGAAATTGCTAGCTCTCCTATAACTCCAGTCACTTTTCTTTCTGCTTCTTTGTGAATCAGATTAATCTTGCTCTCACATAGCCTGAGTTTTCCTTGAGCTTCTTGGAGAGCAGCTTCTAGCATTGCCTTATCTTCTCTTAAACATCTTAGCTCAAACCCAGCCTTCGAAGCCTCTCTCTCATTTTCATCAAAAGTCTGTTTCATGAGGTGCACAACTTTTCGTTCGAGATTGTCGACTTCAGCTGTTTTCTCCAAGTACATCTGGTTTAACAAGCTATCCTCCCGAGCAAGGTTTGCATCGTGCCTTTGAATTTTGCGGCCCAATGCATCAAGTTCTCTGTTCATGGATTTCTCTTTCAAACTCGACTCTTTTAGCATTCTACAAAAACTTGCTTCTAGATTTTCGACTTCCTTTAAGATGGCCGAAAAAAGCTCAAGCGTGTCATTCACTTCGACTTCTAAGATTGCACAGTGATCCTGTAAATCCATCTTTTGCTTTCTCAACTCACTGTTTGCTATCTGCAATAAAGAATGCTCCTCCATTATATTGTCTACGATGGTCTGCAGTTTCATGTTTTCTACTTTCAAATTCTTACACTCTTCCAGGCCTTCAAAGATTTGTTTCTGTCTATCCTGTAACTTCTCTTTCAAATCAAGTTTTTGTACAACGATTTCATTTCCCAGTTCACATACTTTGTTCTGGAGTTGCTCAACTTTAGATTGCGAATCTTGTAACCGATAACACGTCGACTCCTTTTCGTCGGTCAAATGCCTTAAAACAGCCTCTAAGCCACAGATTCTTTCTGATAAGCAAATATTTTCATTTTCTAGTTCCAACAAGTGCACTTCTAGTTCATCATTTTCACTTTTATACTTCAAAGATGTCTTGTAAATGATATTATTAGCTAAAACCTGATGATCCATAATGCTTTTTTCGAGCAGATCGGTCACGTTGGCCTTTGTTCTACCTTTCTCTTCCTCAAAACTTGCAATATGAGCTTCCAACTCCTTTTTACATTGCTTCAAGCCTTCAATCTCTTTTTCCTTCAGCATATTTTCATGCCATTGACTATCAATAACGACATTCGTCTCAAATCTGAATGCCATATGCAAACTCTCAACTTCTGCAGCACATGTACATAAAGGTTTTTCATATAAACCACCATTCCCATGAAGTGTAAAACTAGCTTCAAACAAATTCTTGAGATGGACTAATTTATTGAAGATAACCTCAGCTGGTTCTCCAGCATGGAATTCTTCGTCTTCGCAACATTCCATCCGATGAAAGTTGCTTTTGTGATCCAAAGATGTCATTTGCCTTTCCTCATTTGTTGAAAAATTCTGAAAGCATTCATACAATTCAGAGAACAGGCCAGAGATCTTCACGACAGCATCGGTATCAGCTACTAGAAATGACGAAGCTGAGTTTCGACACGTTCGAATGTCCCTCCTTGATTTTTTGAGCTCGGATTGCTCAAGCATCTGCAGTTTCTTTCTTAGAACATCAGTTTCAATAAATAGCCTGCAATTTTCATCATTTTCAGAAACTTTTGGTGTTGTTTTCCTATCAAATGGATTAGTTTCCTCATTCTTTTGAACAACGTTTTCTTCAACGCTAGAACCCCGGACTTCCTTTTGTATATCCTCGGGAAAATCTCGATCTTCTGAGCTTGTTATCTTGTTATCTTCACTGCTGATGCTATATGTGTCCATATCTTCAATCACTTCATTGTCTATTGAAAGGTTGATTATATTCATCTGCAGCTTTTCCATTTCTTTTATGATAGAAACAAGTTCAAGATTTGCCTCTTGATTTCTCTTAAGCTGCAATGCCAAATCAGCATTTACTTCTTTTTGAAACTTCAATTCTTTTTCCCATTCCTTTTCTATGTTATCCATTGGCTCCTCCAGTAGCAGCCTCAGTTTTTCAAGTTCCTGCTGCAAGCCTTTGCATTGAGTGTGTACCTCCAAAAGCTCTATTGGAACGCTCGTCTGGTGCTTCGTCTCGGCTACAATTTCACTTTGAAGTTTATCCAACTCCACCATCAGCCTCTGAGAGTTTTTCCTCCACATATCCACTCCTGCCTTGAGCAACTCGATCGAAACTTCAGCGGCGTCGATGTATGAACTAGAATTATGTGAAGTTTATATTCCAACCGTTGAAACTCGATCGTAATTTTTGACTTGGCTGCCCAAGATATCAACTTTTGAGGCTGATGATGAATGGCCTGATCTTGTAAATCCATCAAATGAATGATATCCAAAATTGCTATATTGAGTGTCACTGAAAATCTTCTTGTCTTTCTGCACTCAAAAGTGCTTTTCTTGGAAAGAGAGCTTCTCTATCAAAACAACCATGTTAATCACAATGATTCATAGACAAGAAATTCATCTGATATATATATATATATATACACACACATACATATTATTTTTTCACTATAACATTTTTATGCAGTTCAACAGGAAAGAAGGATTGTAATTCACTGGAAAGGTAAAGTAAATCCCATTATTGTGTTTACCATCCAGTGCATAAAATTGTAATTGTAATTATTAGGAGCATGGAAAAAGCATCACTTTTTGCAAGAGTGTTTTTTATCATGTAATTTTGCTAATCCTTTTGTTTTAACTTTCATGAACTGTCATGTGAAACCGAAAGGGAAATCCTTTTCGAATCAGCGTGGTTCATGTCATGTCGACTTTCGTGGGGGTTTATAATATTCCTTCCACATATTGCTGATAATTTTAAACTTAAATAGAGAGGTTTAGTGTCATCACAAAAACGAATATCTCGTCAAGCAAATAATAAAAGAATGAGAAGAACAGTTATCATTCTGTTAACTATGCCTACGAATGGAAGAAGAAACTATTTCATCTAGAAGAGAACATGCATACAATACAAAGATAAAGGATATAGCGAGATATTGGTAGAAGTCAATCCTTGATCCAAGGTATTTCAATATTTAGCACGTGTTTTTCAATAAAGATCATTCATCGGTAAGGAATACAATCAAAAGAGCTTTTGGTGCGCTAAAAAATCGTTGGGCCATTTTACGCAATCAATCTTTATATCCACCGAAGGTACAAGTGAAGATCATAATGACATGTTGTCTACTACATAATTTGATATGTAGAGAGATGAGATCAACCATTGGATTGGAAATATTAGGAAAGGTTGACCTGTTGAAACCCAAGCTGAAATGGACAACCACCCCAACATCAACTACGTCGAGACATCATCTCAGTGGTCATATTTTCGAGATTGATTGGCCGAATGAATGTTTGAATCCGCCTAAGCTTCCAGGTCCTAGACTAATCATCTTCATATTATATGTTTTGTTCGTATAGTTTGTTATTTTTGTGTTTAATGATGAGAGTGTGAGATATGTAATTAATTGAAGAAAAAAAAAACATAATTTCATACATCACATTTACATACTTAATTTGCTTACGATTTATAAATAAAATAGACTATTTTTTAGATTTCATCAAACCATAGAGACTAAATTCTATTTCTTCAAACTATTTTGATTAAAATTTAGATTTTAAAATCATATCAACTAAATTCTAACTTTCACCAAACAACTGAATTTAAAATTTATCTTTTTATTTATTCATAAAACGAAATTTAAGGTATGTTCATGTTGAACTGAAAAATGCATGTCCATGTTGGCATGATTCAACAACCTATTTATTAGAATTCTCTCTCTCTCTATTTTCTTTTTTTTAATTAAAAAAAAAAAACAAACAAAACTCTGGACTTTGTATGGTTTAGATCGGTGATAATGGGGCGAAACTGGGCTAGGCCCAAATGCAAGCCCACTTTTAGCCTTTTGCTCTGGGCTTTCCCATTCAGATTCTCCTCTTTTCGCTTCCCAATTTTCCATGGTTTTTTTTTTCTCTCTCTTTTTTTTCGATGATTTTTTTTTTTGAAATATGGTTTTGGTCCTAAATTTTTGGTAGAATTGTGTTCCGGTTTGATCATTGAACATTCAAATGTTTAATTTTAGTTTCTTGACTCTACTGTTCATCCAATTTTAATTCACCGGCTTTCAAATGTTCAACTTTAATACTTAAACTATCAAAAAAGTTCGGAGTTTATTCCATTTAAAAATCTAAAAATCAACTTTGCAGTTTGTTTCATTCGAAAGTTTAGCAACCAAATTTGATCATTTAAAAGTTCACGAATCAAATTTATGAACCAAATTTGGACGAATAATAAAGTTCGCATACTAAAGTTAAATACATAAAAGTCGAAGGACTAAAATAGAACAAATTTCAAACGGGAGAGCAAAATGGTATTTTAATTTAATTTAATTGAATATTATTTTTAGATAAAATAGTGTTTTTGTTTTTGGTTGTTAGTTAGTTTGTATTTTTATGAAATGATTGTTTGGTTAAAAGAGAAGGGAAAATAATGTGACATTCACATGAAGGAGAATGAATAGTAAGAAGTGGACAAAAGTAATCACATTTACATTAAGACAGCTCACATTCATTGATTTCAGAGCTCTCTCTAAAAGTTAGAATCAAAGCTTCACTCTTTCTTTTTTTTCTTTTTTCTTTTTTTTTTCTTCTATTAACTTGGTATATCATGCTTCATGAGAAGAATTTTTAATTTAGTTTTGAAAAAAATAATCATGTGTTTATTTACTTAAGAAAATAATGCATTGGGGTAATTTGAAACCAAATTTAAGAAGAATCACTTAGTGAAAGTATGTGACATTTATGTCCAATTATTATTATAATTGAATAACTCTTTTTTAATAATTAAATTTGCACCAAAAATTCGAGTTACGATATCCTTTTTTATACTAATGTTGGTTTTATTTTTATTATTATTTCTTTTCGATTTTCGTAAAAGTACACTGCGTTAAATTCTTGCAACAAATAACAAAAATTCGAGTTTGACAAACAATGAGCAGAAAATAGTTAGGATGAAATTTACATTTGTTTACCACTTAATTTATGACCGAAAGGGTTGGTAGCGCAATGATCCAGTTCAACACCGTCATCAAAATACATGCTCGTGGTTTCCTCCCCAATTTATACTCAAAAGAAAAAATAAAACCACTTAAATTGATGGAAATCTATTGTGTGTGAAAACTTTTTAATTGTTT
>JBBMEG010000015.1:3582437-3588061 GCA_037832605.1 Cyclanthera cordifolia | reverse complement strand
AAACTTTTTTTTTTCTTTTGGGATTTTTTTCGGAAATTACAATAAATAACTTATAATGGTTTAAATACATGAATAACACATGCTTTTTTCAAAATAAAATAATACATATTTAATAATATAATAACTATTTCATATAACTAAATTTATTTATTTATGTTTCTTTATTATTTATTTATTTTTTATTTTTTTTTTAAATAACTTATGTTTCTTCATCATGAAGATACCATGAGTATAGCTTGAAAACCAAGCTCTCTCTGCCATAATATTTCCTCATGAAATATAGAGAGATCACTTTATTTTTAATAATGGTGTGTAATTGAGTTCAAACCCTCTTTTCACTACATTAACTTCTAGAAACATGATCAACAAATGATCTAACCACTATTAATTATGTTATCATCTAGATAGCCATTGGGAATATCACTAGCTTTTTGCATGCTCTTCTTTGTGTTTTACTTCTCCTATTTTCCATCAAAAGGGTCGGTAGCAGGCTGGTTTTATTGTTTGATAGTAATCTAATTCAAAATCATGGTCACGAGTATTACTACTCCTCTATTTCCCCTTCTTAAATACTTTATTATAATTAAAAATTAAAAAAATAGAGATGATTGATTGATTATATGCTTCTATCATACCAATTAATGTAAACATCTCCTAATTTTTTTAGAACAAATTGAGGAAGCTCGTGACCACACAAACACTACATAAAGGCACAACTAACTCGATTAGCACAAAACAATGAAACGAGCTTTCGAGATTTTTTTTTTTTTTTTTCAATACAAACATCCTCTATTCTAAAATTATTCACTTTCTAGATGTGCTAAAACTATGGTCTTGCCTCAAAATTTTCTTTTATATATATATATAAAAGAAATTAATGGTTTGGAAGTTTTAGATTATGCTTTGTTATCATATTCTAAAATACAGTTATGAGAGAGAAATGTCAAATATATTTTTCTTTCAATTCTTCGCAATTAAATGATGGGAAAAAAAGAGATTCATACATATATATATATACCATTGTACCCAACCTAAATATAATTACTCTTTTTTTTTAATGTTAATTTGCTTCTATTATCGATTAAGTGGTTAAGTAATTCGAATCTACCATCTCTAAACATTGTAATTATTATAACTAAATAAATTTATTTAATTAAAAATTATGGCTTTATTCTTAAAATTATTGGCCTTCTAAAAGTGCTAGAGATTTGCACTTAACATTGAGATTATTGCATCAATTATATAAGCAAATTTGTTTTTTTATGCTTAAATTTGAAAAGAATTATAAGTATTAGTTGGCAAATTTGAAGCAAATGATAGAAAAATAATAGGGTGGGGGCAACTGCCTTTATTTCACATAAATTAAAAAATAAAAATTTGTGATATATAAAAAATTTATACCTTCTTATTTTAACTAATTATAAATAAATTATTTTTGCGACATTTGAACGTATTAACTTTTGATTATTTGATATATATTCATGCTACTAAACTACTACTTTGTTGGTGATAGAGTATTTTTTTACTCGTAACAAATATAATTTAAGCATGGATTTGCATATGACAGTATTAATTATTTTTAGGTTATATCTTAATTTAATTAAATTAAATTCTGTATTGTCATAAATATCCCTTTATTATTATTATTAAACATATTATAGTTAGTATATATGTATGCTTGTTTTTTTTATTTATTTTTTTAAGTAATGAAATGGTATAGTGAAGTTTTTTTGTGCATAATTTAGAGGAAATTTGTCATGAATAACCAAAAAAAAAAAAATGTATATATAAATTTTAGAAAAAAATTCAAATATAACAAAACATATTCAATTAATTTAAATTGAAAGCTTCAACCAATCAAACCAACCTCGACTTGAATCAAGTCAAATTATTGATTCAATTAAATTAAAATTATTGAGAAAAGTTAAATTAAATTAAATGGATAGAAGATAATAAATTTTAAAATATTTTGATCTCTATGTTATAATTAAAATTTGCAATCTATAACAAACTTCTTTATATTATTTCATGAGGAATTCAAAATAAGCAAAAATAAAAAAATAATAATTATAAAGAATTGATTTCTGTCTTCTATGGAAATAATTTTTCAGTGGAATATATATATATATATATATATGTGTGTGTGTGGGGTTCAATTAATAATGATTTATAAATTTGACTTAATTGATCAGCTAAAGGATAGGCACAGCCACTTCATGAAATAGAACAATAAAAGTGCTATTTAACTGTTCATGATAATTTCTCAAATAATAATCCCAATTTTTTTATTCACATATTCCATTTTATACCTTTATTTTCTTTCTTTTTTTTTTTTTAATTTAGAAAGAAAAGAAAAAAAAAAACAGTAGCTTTTTTCCCTCAGAAAACATTATTTTTTTGAATATTAAATAATGTTGAGACATAATAAATTTAGCCCTTTTTTGCCTGGGTAAAGTTGTCAATGGGACAAGGAAATGCTTATCTACAAATTAAAATTATTATTATTATTATTATATTTTCCATAAAAATTCAAAATTTTGGCCTCTCCCTCTTTTCTCTCTCTAGAAGTTTCAACTCCCCCCAATTATTTTCTCTCTCTAATTTGAAATTGGGGATAGATTTTTTTTTTTTTTTTTTTTTTTTTTGGCTCTCTCTCTCTCTCAAATTTGAAAATGAAATTGTAAAATTTCCAATTGATTTCTACATGCCTCTCTAATCTGGAAATTAATCAAAACATAATTTAAGTGAAAGTAAGAAATTCCCAAATCATTGTCAATTACTCAACAAGAACAATAAAGAAAACAGGGCATAAATCACCAGCTCAAGTTCAAGATTAACATCAATCTCTGTCTTAATCGCAAAACAGAATTGAAGAAATCACTAATACGATCGTGTAATTTCACTAATCAGCATCAAATTCATGATCTCTATAACTCGAATATTGCAGCCAAAGATCGAATTCATTCAAACAGCAGCCCTACGAAATAGTTAGGGTTTCTAAAATCCACGAGTTCGATTCGGAAACTCAGATCAAGAATTAAGAAAAATCCGCAGCTGACAGTGATGGAAACGATCGAAGAACACAATGAGTTGCAGGAAATCCGAGAGAATTTTGTCAGGAGAAAATGAAATCTATGTACATAATTTTCTTCTTTAGTTCGTTTCTGGAAATGTTTTACTCGGTTGATAATCCGAATACGATTATCGATCTCTGATGATCACGATGATGCAAAGAGAACTTGCAATCGATTCGATTCGATTCTCGATTTCATGTGTATGTACGTGTAATGATAATACACATCAAGAACTGACTCGCTATGGGAGAGAAAAAAAAAAAGAGGAGAAAAAGGAAAGAATTAAAGAAAATTTGATTTTCTATAATCGGTGTAGTAAATTAGGGCTCAAACCAGCAATCAGTAGGATGAGGTTTAGGACCGGCAGCAGCTCCTCTTCGGCGGCGCCATGGAAGAAGCTTCGAGATCATAAGCGGATCGGAAGAAATTATCGACCTCTTCTTGGTTGACGATCTCGAAGAACTTGAGCTCCATCGTCAATTTCCTCTTGCAAGGGACTGGCGGACGCTTCGGCTTCCTCGGCGCACCAGGACAGCTGATGATCTTAGGAATCTTATGCTCGGCGGAGGTCGGCGTCCGGCAGCCGCGGTGGTCGAGTTCTGGGCCGGCGCCGCGATCCGTGGTGGAGGAAGGTAGGTTGGCGGAATTGGAGGGGTTTGGCGGCGATAGAACCTGTAGAGGCAGGCGGATTTGGGGGAGATTTTTGGGGAATTCAAGGTCCATAGACATGGCCGGAAAGATCGAAAGAATTTGTGAGTGGAAAAATGAAAGAAAGTGGATGAACACAGTATTTATTTAGAGAATCACTTGAAAGACGTGCCTTTTAACACAATACACAGCTTCCTGAATGTGAATGCGAATGCTTATCCCTTCCTTTTCACTTTTAACTCTCTCTTACCTCTTTAATTCCCTAATTTCTGTTCCTTTTTTTTTCTTTTTTTTTTATATATATAGCTTTTTTTGCTATATATATAAAAAAAAAAAAAAAAAACTAATAATAAATTAAAAAAAATTAAAAAAATTTGCAAAAATTGTAAGCATCTTGATAACAACTAGTCAACCATGTCAAATTTGATCGCTTGGTTTAAATACGAAATTGTTGAAGGGCATATTTGAAACAATTATTATATAGGTGATAGGTAAAAGTGAAACATTTTTTTAAAGAATGTGAGTAAAAATAACATGTAAGATGAAGATATTTGAGCTTCCAAATTTATAATTAATTAATTTTAGATATATTAAACCTTTTTTTTTGTGGTGCTTTAATTATGCCAAAATTACATTATTGTTGTATTTTTATTTATTTATTTATTATTATTTAATTTATTAAAAAATTGGAGTATTGTTGGCTTCATTTGACATTGACATATGCTGTTGCAATATTATGGAGAATATTTAAAAATGGACATTGCAAGCAAATTTTGAAAACTAACACAAAAAAATACTTGACAACAACATGATTGAAATGAAAGATCTATGAAATTTGGAGATACAATAATATATTTTGCAATATTTCATCATCAATTTGTATATTTCAACTCATTAAACTAAATTCCTCTTTGAAATATTAGCATTAATAATTCTTCTTTGTTAGATTGTAACTAAAGTGAGCACAACTCACATTTTAAATATACCGCAAATTGAAAATTCAATCGATTCGAAGAAAATTAGAGTTTAAAGAATTTAGACTCTAGCACATATGGTTTGGAGAAATATACAGTTTTGTATCTATGCTTTGAAAAATTAGAATCAGTCTCTAAGGTTTTACAAAAATCTAAAAACTAGTCTATATATATTTCGTATTTATTAATGAATAAAATACGTAAAAATTAGTTTATTTATGTGTTCAACAATGAAAGTGTGAGAAAGTAATTGATTGAAAAAAAAAAACACATTATTTCATATATCAAAAGTATATTTAATTCGCTTACGATGTACGAATAACATCGACTATTTTTTAGATTATATCAAATCATAAAAATTAAATTTTATTGATCAAAACCATAGGAACTAAATTATATATAATTTTTACAAATCATAAGACTAAATTTTATATTTCTCAAAATCATAAGTACTTAATTTTATATTTTTAAAACCATGATGACTAAACTTTAATTTTTTTTTTTTTTTTTTTACTTTTTTTATTTTTAATCACATGGTCTAAGTTTATAATTTACCCTTAAATATATTATGAATCATGAGATTTGTGGTATGAGTCTTCCAACTTCTCATCGTTAAAAAAAAAAACAAAATCGAACAAGTTGATTCATCCTCTATGTATTTCAAAAAAAAAATAAATAACATTAAATAACTTACGACAACGATAGAAAAATTTTATCGAAATCTTGTACAGCTTAGCAAGGTTATAAGTTCAAATTCTCACCTCAAGCCATGAATAGTAGACCGTTAATTAGGGTTTAATAATAATTATAATTGGGTCTAGTGGTCAATAATAATAAAATAAAAAATGATAGCAATGAATAATGGTAATGAATTTAGAAAATAATTTCCCTTTCTTAATATACAAATCTAATTAATATGAAGTATAAA
>JBBMEG010000015.1:3557915-3574326 GCA_037832605.1 Cyclanthera cordifolia | reverse complement strand
TTGCTCTCATTTTTCTTTACTAGCCATAAACTAATCTCATGCTTTTCTATCTCTTTTTTTTAAATCATTTTTTTAAAACAAATTCACGTGCTTTTGTTTTGGCCTTGTGTGCCTTTTACCCTAACTCACACACATCAACATGAACATCATTTATTGTAGGTGTTACAATTGTAGAATTCTTACAAGAAAGCAATTCATCACCATCTAATTCCTTTACAATATCATTAGCATGTGTTGCAACTAAACCACTATGCATTTCATTTTGAATGATACAACTTTTTACTTCAACCATAGGCTGAGTTTTAACACATAAAGTATCATTTTGTAATGAAAATTGAGTATTCGAAATTGGTTTGGGTTTAACATACCTTGTTGATATTCTTTTGAATTCTTTCATTCATTTCCTCCCTAAACATTTTTGTCATCTCAAGAAAAGCTTCAAGAACAGTCGTACTAAGAACTGGTGCATGTTGTACTTTTTCTCCATAATGCAACATGTTGAAACTAATCCTACAAACAACTTGATTCATTGTGCTTCGGATCCTTCAAACTTTTTTTTTCAAGAACAAACAAGATATTCTAGAAATAAGAATACACTCGCTTCTTACAAAAAGAAATTGAGAAAAAAAAACAAACCAGAACAAAGTAAAGATACTTCACCTCTAGAGTCGGCCAAGGAATGTCGACCAATGCTCTGATACCAAATGATAAGCTCCAACGTTGCTCGTTTTTACAAAGCTAGAGGTCCTTCTAGGATCATTGTAACGAACTCACAAATATGGAAAAACTCAACACTTGATCTCAACCATAACTAAGAGTTAAAGTTAGAATGGTGAATACCCTCTTAGATCTCACTTAGAACCTATGATGATCACTCTTAGATTCCAAGACAACTCACCCCAGAATTAGTTTGATCAAGACTAATCCAATGAATTGATTTTACATTCAAACCTAAAACAAGATTTGAAAAAAAGACAACGCCAAATGGGGTCAAGAAAACTCAAGTTTTGATATTAATATTCTGTTCAAAGTGAGGTATTGCAAGTTCTTTTTAAGGCCAAAATTTCATGCATGACTTGGAATACAAAAGGTCTAAAAAAGCTCTTAAATGCACTTTGTGGAAAATAAGACCTAGGAAGCCAAAAGTCAATTGTACACCAATTGAGAGACTTAAATGCTAGACATAAGTGTAGATTGGCATTAAATACACCTAACAATCTCATCTAAATGGTCTTTAGCAATTATGAGCGCGTTTGACAAAATTTGAACTTAAAAAAGTACCAAAATACGAATTTTGAAAAAACAACTATATAAATTTTGCAATGTAATTAAAAATTTCTAGAATCTTCTTGTTCTTGCTTCTTGTACTTGCTCCTTCATGAAAATACAATAATTCGTTGGTTGGATTCGTATCACATACTATAACCAATTCTCGATATTCTAATTTGTTATCTTTTCTAGTTGGATATTAGATACTAGTGCCTCTACTAATTTAGTTGTCATTGTAGTAACATCAATTCTTTAAGTCTTATCATACCTCAATAGTTTTGCCTCATAATATGATTATTGATGTCCATTACTTTGGCTTTGTTTCACTTTTTGGTTCTCTATACCTACACAATGTGTTGTGCCCCAATTTTAATATAACCTTTGTCGAACATAATGTTCATACCACCCGGCCCCTTCCTGCCTATCAGAATCATCCTTTTATTCACGACCTTAAAACTTATCCTTACTGCTTCTCTTATTGATGCCAACTTCCACACATCACTAAGCAAGGTTGACACACATGCAACTCATTAAAGCTTTTCAGAGAATACACACCCCTTTTTTAGAGAAGAACGAACTCGAACCTTCCTCATAACTCCCTTTGATTGATATTTCCTTCTTTGTTTAAGGGGAGGATTTTTGAAACTTCAATATATCTCATATATTGTTTTATTATTTTTTTTAATTGATATTTTATCTAATAAATTTCAATTTCATAATGTATCCAATATATTATAAATAAATAAATGACTAATTAATATATCCAATAAATTAATTCTCTACTTGAATTATTATCCAAGAATTATTAATCTAATTAATATGTCCAACATATTAATATAATCTCTATTTGAATAATTATTAAACTAATTAATATATTCAACATATTAATTAGTGTGATCTCTTAATTAAATAATAATCCAATAATTATTTATCAATAATTTATGCAATAACTTAATTTCTCCTTATTAATATTAATCTCATAAATTTAAATTTAATATATCCAATATATTGTTAATTAAGTTTAACTATTTACCATTAAACTTATATTAATTGTGTCTTATAATTAATATGTGAATTTGAACTCTTCAAATTCACTCCCTAATAAAATAGAGTACCAACAAGTATGAGCTAACTTTGGGAATTGTAAACCTATCAGTTGAAAGCTACAACGATTCGGGATCCAATCTCTATACATTAACATCAGACTTATTCCACAAAAGGCACGTGTTGAACTCTTTCGAACTATAGGACAAGTTACTTCCACGAATATAATCGGTCATCTGCCATGTGATCATTCATGAGCTTGTTTGTAATCCACAAAAAGATCAGTTTTACTCATGTGGTTATCTCTTTCTCCTTACTTGTCACTGATTCCTTTGATAAAAAAGTTGTTTAAAGTCACACTATAAACCAGTATTCTCTCGGGTCAATGAGAGGCGAGATATCTTTATTCAAGCCTTGGAATCAGTTTTTAAGGGAAAAACTCTACATCTTCCACAATATTTTGGAAGACATGAATTTCTTCTTGTGACGTTGTGTTTCTAGCCACTCACTATGACAATCTTCAACATAGGAGGCCTATTCACCGAGCGTTGTTTGGCTAGCCTCACTCATGCACATCAAATGACGCTTTTATAAAGCATGAGTTCACAATACATTTAAGATTCATATCACATTGATATACACTCATCCGTAATGTAGTAATAATGCGAGTCTATAATAGAATTACTATACTAATAAAAAAATAATAACCTTTATTAATAACTAAAATATAACATTAAATGCTTTGTTCTTTAATTATAAACTATTAGGTCTTTTGAGCACAACCCCTAACATATTGCTGATAAAGGGCTTAACGATGGAAATTGGCCCTGTTAGTTTTTTCCATTGTAATAGAAATCGTAATAAGGTGGTTGATTGATTAGCCAAACAATTTTCTTTTGGTTTCTTGTTCCTTTTTACGGAGGAAAGGTTAATTTTTTTAAGGGGAATCTCGTAATATTGGATCCTTGATGGAAGTTGATTGTTTGGATTTGGTTGTTGCTTAGGGTGTGTTCGGCCCTCAAGCATGTAAGCACCCATTTAGATTATCATAACCCAACCAATGTTTGACCTACACTTTATCATAACCGTTAGTTATCTAAATCTGTGTGCCTGTTTATCTATTTTTAAACATATATTTTTATATTATAACAAATATTGATCATTTTTTCCTTTACAATTTACTACATATAATTACTTTATTTATAAGTTCAATACTTTTTATTAAAAAAATGCATATAATTATTTATCTAAAATTAATTCGTAACTGTTTAAAATAATGTTATTTTATGTCTTTATTTAACTAACCCATTTTTTACTAATTAGATAACAAAATGAAATACATTATATAAATACAAGTGTTCGTATTAATTCAATAAACTAAAATTAAATCGATATCAATTTGATTATAATATTATTATATCAAATTTACAAAATATATCAAATAAAATAAAAAAAAAAACACATTTCCTTACTTTAAAAAAAAAACTGAATTTATTCTCATTATATTAAAATGAAATATAACTTTAACAAAATCATTTTCTTAATTATTTGTAAATTTTTAGTTTAATCCATCTTATAATAATATGGACTTCAAACATTATTTATCATAGTGTATGTTATAATAAATTACACTCTAAACACTGTCTATTATGATCAATCGTTTATAATTATCGATCATGTATAATAATTCATTATCTACGCTAATATAACGGAATGGTATTTGGTTAAAAAGAAAAAGAAAAAAGAAAAGCACTCCCTTTTTATTTTAAAACATTACTTTTTATTTTAAAATATTAATAAACAATATCTATAATAACAGCAAAGCAATCCTCGAAAATCTTCGTGTAGTACTTCACCAAAAGCCTCAAACATCAGTATCCCATTCCAATTCCTCCCAGCAAAAATCTTCGAACGCTTTAATGGCGTTGAGTTTTTGCTCTCCCACCTCCATTTCACTTCCCTGTAAAAGCCCTAGAACTTCTTGTCCTCTCATCCGCAGACCATTCATTATCAGTTCCGCCGCTGACGATTCTACCAGGCCTTCGCTTCAAATCTCCGCGAATCCCAATCCAAAAGCGCGTTTCATTGCCCGGAGGAGCGAGTCCGTCACGGTCCGGCAGCTGGCGCGGCCTCTAAGTAATGATCGATGCGTTTTATAGATTTTGAGATGAACTTTTGATTCCTTGTAATGTGTGTTTTGGCTTTTGATTTTGAGGGATTTTTGTGTTTGGATGATGCAGATGAGTATATGAGTTTACCGGCGAGTCAGTACTCGGTGTTGGATGCGGAGAGGATTGAGCGGATTGATGATAGCACTTTTAGGTGCTATGTTTATAGATTTAAGTTCTTTGCTTTCGAGGTTTGCCCTGTTTTGATTGTTAGAGTTGAAGTGCAACCTAATGGCTGTTGCATCAAGCTGCTTTCGTGTAAGGTTTGAATTCATTAGCGTTTCTGTTTACTCTGTTTGTGGAATGTTGAATGTTTATGCCATCATTTAGTTCTTGTTTGTTTTGATATGTTTTTTTTTATTGTTGAACAGCTTGAGGGTTCACCAATCGTGGTTGCACAGAATGATAAATTCGACGGTGAGAATCTGAATTATGCTTAACTAATGAATTGAAAATAGAACATATTTGATGTTACTGAATGGATTTGTTCCTTTTTTCTCTCTGCTTTTTTCGTGTCTGAGGAAGAAACTGGAGGTTGAGTTGTTTGCTGCCTTAAAATTTTCTATGGATGAAGTGAATTTTGAAATGAAAATGTGAAAGATGAGCTTATTGTTCATTTCTCACAGGCTTGGCTCATTTTCCCTCGGTCGTAACGGTTAGAATTAGGTTGAACCACCAATCAACCAAAAAGTTTAAACTTATGGATTGGAGTAAATTTAACTATATCAACTAACACCTCCTCACGTATTAGCTTAGAAGTTTGATAAATACCCTATAAGTGGAATTAAATTTTAAAGGGTGAGAAAACGACTTGGTAGAGTCTCAAACTCATGAACTTCTGCTCTTATACCATGCTGAATTAGGTTAAATTACCAATCAACCCAAAAGCTGGTGATTTAACATAATTCAACATGATATTAGAGCAAGAGGTCTTGAGGGCTCGCTTTTGGGATGATTGGTGATTTAACATCATTCAACATGATATCAGTAAGCATAAGGTCTTGAGTTTTGAGTGCTTACCAAGTCGTTTCCTTCCCATTTAAAATTAATTCCACTTGTAGGATATTTCTAAAATTTTTAAATCCACAAGTGAGAGGTGTTAGTTGATATAATTAAATTTAAATTAATCTATCAGCTTAAACTTTTCGGTTGATCGATGATACAAAATTTAACGGTAACTTTTTTTTATTCGTGAGTGGCCAAGATTTTGGGTATCTCAACTATTCTTATTGAACCAACCGTTTGACCCAACATTTGGTTGTCAAGAGAAAATTATAGGAAATTAATTTTTAAGTCAGTGCCAATTGAATTCATAACCTTTTGGTTATCTAATGCTCTCTTTACAACTAAACCAACTAATAATGATTTGTTATAACTTGTTATAATCGGGACTCCAATTTTTAAATAGAGAACTGGCAGTCATTTGCTCAGGTATATTGTAAATTAATAAGAAGTTTTTTTGTCATTTATTCGTTTACTTACACTGATAACAAGTATTGGAATAAAAGATAATACTATACATTTTGACTATTTTCACATGACAAACAATTGTCTGATCCTATTATATTATGTCATCAAGGAAAATCCTAAGTATTTATTATTTACATGTTCTTGGCTTTTAAAACATGGTTCTTTGGAGGTCTCAAATTTGAATTCTACGAGTGAGGTTGATTATAAATTCTCTTGTTGTCTTTTGGGTCTAGGTCTTTGGACATGCTTGGGTGCCACCGGATATAGGAAAAATGAAGTTTTGATTTTCTGGTTCAAAAAAAAAGAGTAAAGTTAATAGCACCAAGAATAGGAAAGCAAGAATCGCTAAGTGGCGTTTTGTTTTTTGGCTTTAGATTGTATCCTTGTAGTAGGTAGTGCTGCTCTCCATGATTTCTAACTTGTTTTACTGGAAGAGCAGTCATTCATCATGTTGAGTTTTTGGTTCATGCTTTTTTCAGGACTGCTTTGACATTGATTTAGTGTCAGAATGCAGCTTATATGGTGAACCGGATTTCTTATGACGTCAATCAAGGCAACTCGCCCTTGCAGAAACTCACATCGGACACTGTCATTGAGGTAGTGCCAATTTTATTCAGCACCATCATTCATCACTGGAAAATATGTTTGCAACTTTGCACTGTCCTGTCCTTAACATAAAATAACTGCCTTGTTATGGGAAATCCAGGTTAATATTGAGATTCCTTTCGCCTTTCGTGCAATTCCTGTACAAGCAATCGAGTCAGCTGGGACCCAAGTCCTCGATCAAATATTGAAGATTATGCTGCCCCGCTTCACTGCCCAGGTTTTCTAGAATTCTTTTTTATGCAATAATGAACATTTTGCTTTTGATTGCTGTATTTCAACGTTTGCTTGATTTTATGACCCGTCTTCACTCCACTTGTGCTGATCTTCTCATTAAATTTAATGTATTCATGAGTAGTCTAGTGGCAAAAACATTTTAAAAAACCAGAAGTTACGAAGGCCACTTACCTAGAAGTTAATTTCCTATAAATTTTCTTAACATCCAAATGCCGTAGGATAAGATGGTGATATGTTCGGTGTGAATAGTTGAGATATGCACAAACTTTCGAATACTCATGGATATAAAAAAATTACATTTATATGTGCATGATTTATTACCTTTATGAAGTAGAATAAAACTTTCAAGAGAAGATCTACTTTACCATGGATTTAAATCTGAATTTTATTCTTTATTATTTCTATGCCAAGTGTATACAATTCAAAGAGACCTACACTCTAAATGAAGTGAAGCCCAAAAAACTAATGTTACAAGGCTTTTGCTTTTATCTTACTATGGTGGGTATTACAAGGCTTTTGCTTTTATCTTATCTTACTATGGTGGGTGAATCATCTTAGGATTTCAGTCAAAGCGGGTCTAGCCCGACAATAATTGGCATACATGTCTATCTTCGGTCTCAGAGGTTTCATTTTCAAACCTCCTAACTCTCAAATATTTCTGTTGTACTAAGAAAAATCATGTTAAGATTTTATGAGATGATCCATTTCCGAAATCTCTGGACATTATATTACACCTTGGCTCTTAAATGTGCCAAACTTATCTTAGGATGTGCTTGGGTGAATAGTTTGAGGGTTTATTTTGAGTAATTAAAAATGAAGTGTTATTTTGAGTGGTTTTGAAAGTGAAATTATAGTAATAACACGTTTGGATGAGGTTGCAATTTGAGGAGTGATTATAAAAGTTTGTTTATAATAGTTCCATGAAACCTTGAAACTATGTTTTTTTTTTTTAGCATCTTTATATCATGTTGCATTTAGCATTTCCAATTCCTTCTCCTCTTGAGTTCAACAAAACTGTTCGAAACGAACGTGACCGATCTCATACACATCGACATTTCATCTTTCTTTACTATTGTTATGTCGATCAATCCTTGACTTGCACGACTGTGCGTGTAGCTTGTGAAGGACTATCAAGCATGGGCCTCTGGTGATACGTCAAGGCAACCGCTTGGGACAGGTGAAATCTGAGATTTGTATCGAAAAGCTACGCTTTGATGTTTGATTCTCGAAGTCTTATATTTCCTTCAGCGATTTCATTTGAGTCTAGAAGCTGCAAGAATTTGTGTACTTGGAGTCTAGGACCACTCCTCTAGGCTGTTTATGGCCAAGGCATATTCTTCAATATGGAATTAGTTAATTTTGGTGTCTTGCAGGTTAAGTGGGTACATGTAAATTTCCTTAAGGTATTCTAGTGAAATTATAGTTCATGCATGTCAGTAGAACTCCATTTTGTAGTCCTGAAGAATAATTTGGATTTATTGCATCTATGATAATGTTCATGTAATATGTCATTTTATATCTCATGGGTTTGGGGCTATTGGATTAATATAACATAGGAGATTAAACTAACTTGGGTTTTGGGTGCTCCTTAGTCCATACCATTACAAGGGATTATTGTAACATAATATTTTATTATAACAAGAGTTGTACTAGGGTTGGGGTTAGTATACTTGTAATCATAGTTTACATGTCAGGTTTAATTATTATAACTCAACCTTATCGTAAGAAATACGAACACTTTTTTTTTTAATCAAGTATTTGTGTCAAACACGTGGACAAATAATTTTGTACCTTTCAAAATTTTGTGTCCCCTTTTGTATTCTTTTTTTAATAAAAATTATGCCACGTCATAGACACATGAAGGATGCCAATTCAAATTTATACCCTTCAGGTTGTCGATAACAAGACATCGAGGTGAGGGTGAAGGTAATTGACAATGACATTCATCTCAAAATTAAATGAAAAAAATGTATGGGAGAGAAAGAGAGAAAATGGAATAGAGAGGAAACTTTAGGTAAAATTAAAATATATTAAGATGGTTAAGAATGAGGTTTTCTTATAAATTGTGTTTTGTGGACTCTTAAGACATATTCAACAAATAACGAGCTTTTATTTTCATATCAGGTTAAAGTCAAATGCTATTTTTTTTAATTATTTAATACATTTAGCAAAATATCAAAACGTTTTTATTTGATTTTTTAATATATATATATATATAATAAAAATAAATAAAATTCATGTCATGATATATCTGGTGTGTTATCCTATTTGTATGTGCTTATGCCTAATGTGAAATGAGTTATATCTAATGTGAAATGAGTTAAATTCTGATAAGGCTCCAGGTCCTCATGGAGCTAATGCGTGTTTCTTTAAAAAAATTTGGGATATTGTGGGTGACGAGGTGGTGGGGCTTGCTTGGGAGTGCTCAATGACGATGTCGATATCTCCCCGCTGATTGAGACGTTTATCGCCCTTATCGCGAAAATCCAGTGTCTAATAAAGATGGAAGATTTCAGGTCGATTAATCTCGTAACACAATTTATAAAATTATTGCCAAGATGTTGGCTAACCGGTTAAAGCCTTTACTTGATAAAGTTATTGCGCCAAATCAATCTGCGTCTGTGCCTGGAAAGCTTATTGCGGATAATGTGATGATCAGATTTGAATGTATTCATGCTATCAATAAAAAAAAAGTAAAGATGGTTGGGCCGCGCTTAAACTAGATATGAGTAAAGTCTATGATCGAGTTAATTGGAGATACATTGCCAATGTGATGAAAGCGATAGGTTTCAATGATCTTTGGATAAAAAAAAATCATGAATTGCATTTCTACGGTACGCTCTACAGTTTTGATTAATAGGAACCCCCGGGGGTCTGTTGGTTCGAGCAGAGGGCTGAGACAGGGTGACCCGTTATCCCCGTACCTTTTCCTTATTTGTGCTGAAGGTTTCTCGTGGCTCCTTCGTAGGGGAGAGAGGAAAACTGATTTTAATGGTTTGAAAATTAACCGGTATCTCTCATTTATTTTTTTCTGACGACAGTTTGCTTTTTTTCAAGGCCTCGGAGTTAGATTGCTTGGCTATTAAAAAGATCATTGATGTGTATGGGACTGCGTCGGGTCAAGTGGTCAATTTTGACAAATCTACTCTTATGTTTAGCAAAAATGTGAAGAGTTTGGAAAGGTCTAACCTCTGCAAAATTCTAGGGGTTAGGACTAATTCTGATCTAGGGAGCTATTTGGGGATGCCACCGCAAGCGGGGCAGAATAAAAACCAGATGTTTCAAAAGATTTTGGGTCGAGTGAGAAATCACCTTCAAGGGTGGGAAGTTAAAATTCTTTCGAAAGGGGGCAAGGAAACTCTTATTAAGGCGGTTGCTCAAGCGATTCCAACTTATACTATGAGCTGTCTTCGTATCCCCAGGGTGTCTGTGAGGAAATGGATCAAATCTGTGCTAATTCTGGTGGGGAAGAAAGAATGGCATAATAAAGCCCACTGGATGAGTTGGAAAAAATGTGCACAAGTAAAGAAAGAGGCGGTATGGGTTTTCGTAGTATGAGACAGTTCAATCAAGCTCTTCTCGTTAAACAAAGTTGGAGAATCCTGCATGAGCCGTTAAACAAGCTTGAAAGATCCCCGTCTCTTATCTGGCGTAGTGTCCTCTAGGGTCTCAATCTCTTCCGGCACGGTTATAGGTAGAAGATGGGCAAAGCTAACTTGATTGTGATTGGCAGAGACACGTGGCTCAATAGATCTGAAAATCCTTTTGCGTTTTATGCTCAATCCCCTTGGAAGGACAAGAAAGTGGCCAATCTGATTAACGGTGATCATAGGTGGGATGAGGGTAAAATAGAAAGCATTTTTTATGGGAATGAGGCCAGGATTATAAGGGGAATTCCGCTGGGGGAGAAGGATAGGGAGGATGAGATTATGCGGAATTTAAGTTTGAATGGGCATTTTCATGTAAAAAGCGTTTATCACCTGACTTTGAACTTATCTAGTGTCACGGTGCCCTCCCCTTCTAATTTTACTCTTAAATCTAAGGTTTGGAAGTCTTTTTGAAAGGTTGATATTGCCCCTAAAATTAAAATTGGGGCTTGGAACATGTTGAATAATGCTATCCTGTCCAAAGAGAACATTATTAGAAGAGGGGTGGACACCAAAGGTACTTGTATTTTGTGTGGCAAGCGCCTGGAAACGAATATGCATATTATTAAATAATGTAAAGTGGCGATTAAGACGTTGTTACATTTTTTTCCTGCCCTATCTGATTTTTTTTTTTTTTCAGGTGTGTAAAGTCTGGTGAAGGCTTTTGGGAAGGAATGATTGAAAGAGTCCCGAGTATCGATCATCCAAAAGTGATGATTGTGATTTGGCAGCTGTGGATCTATCGCAATGCATTGTCCCATAATTGTTCTAATAATTCTACCAGGAAGCTAACCATGATGATCTCTGACGCGTTTAATTATTACTCTTATAATTTTGCCTATGTTGCAGGTGGCGGTACCATTGTGGAGAACGAGGTTCAGACGTCGGACGTTTGGAAACCTCCCCCCGAAGGGCAGTGGAAGCTGAACGTCGATGGATCGTGGAACCCAGTACAGGTGTTGGAGGCTTAGGTTGGATTGTTCGTGATTATTGTGGTGTGCCTCTGATGGCGGGTGCTAGGAAGGACATCAAGGCTTCCTCAGCAATTTTGATCGAAGAGCTGGCTTGAAGGAGGGATTGAAGCACATTCTGGATGTTAACATGACCTATCTTCCTTTTATCTTGGTGGAATCTGACTCTCGAAATCTTATCGACATGATTAATGGGAGTTCCCAAGATATTTCCGACCTCAATAATATTATTGAGGACGTTTTAGACTTTATTCCTCTGTTTCTCAGGAGTTCTTTTTCTTTTTGTAAAAGGATTGTAACCGTGTGGCGGATTTGCTTGCTAAGTCGATGGTAGCGCTTAGCCTCCTTTCGTTATGCTTGTTGAATTCTTCTGAGAATAGTGGTAGTGAGGATGTTAGTGGGAAGGAGCGCCTCCCCCTTGAGGTGCTTGCTTTAGTGCTGTTAGAGCTTTCGGGCTCCTGTTTTTTAGTTTTATGAAATGGTTTTTTCAAAAAAAAAAAAAAAAAGTTGAATTCTGAGTTGGTAATGGTTAACTTAATTGAATCAAAACTCATTCGAATATGTTATGAATTTCAACTAAACTCAATAAAAAAAAATAGTATAAATTAGGAAAGGGGATTACAAATATCAATATCCAAGATCAAACTTGAGATTGTGGTGTTGAATAAGAATACCTTCAAACTGTGAAACCAACGCACCACTGATCCTTACCGTAAATAAAATATCATTTTAGTTTATATATTTTATGTTTCATTCAATTTTTGTCCTCCTTTCAAATGTATCATTAGTCTCTATTCTAAAATTAGTCCATACATTTATTTTATTGTTATTTTTTTTTAATGAAATAATTAGTCTCTTACAGTTAGTGATTTAAAATTTTTATGATGCTGGTAGAAAATAGTTGAGTGGGAGAGTGGAGGGATCAATAATAGTTGGGTGTAATTAACTACTTATTTTGAAATTAGTATTAGTAGTAGTTGAGTAATTAATTACTAATTTGAAGATTAATGTTAGTATTGGTTGAGTGATATGTTTGATGTGAAGTTTAATGAAGTTGTTTGATGAGTAGTTAATAATGATTGTTTACTATCAAGTACAAACGAACGGTTTTGAGAAGTAGTGGTTTACCACCACAAAAAACAAACATGGCCTTAAAGACATATTATTAAGGGTGATTTCAGTTTGATTTTTGTTGGATTCGTGTCAAATTGATTACCAAACCAATATCTCGAATTTTCAATTATTGGATTCAAATCAATGTCCAATAAAAAAAAAAAATCATTTGTTTGATTTTTATTTGGTTCAGTTCAATTTTGGTTCGATCTTTTGTTTTGTTTTCAATAAAAGATTTGATTTTTTTTTTTTTTGCCTGTTCATAATTTGATTTTAACTTTATTCTAAAGACTTTCATTTTACTATTAAAAAATAATATTTTTTTATAAGTATCGCAATATTTAAAATATTTTAACTTCATATTTCACATTTAATTTAGTTCTTTCATCAAATTAAAATACCAACATATATATATATATATATATATATATTTTTTTTTTTTTTTCCTTATTATTTATATATTCAATTTGGATTGATTTTTTATTGATTCTTCTATCATGAATCAAAATCGAGTCCATATATTTCATTTTCTAAAATAAAAAAAATCAAATTCTAATATTATTCAAAAAAATCAAACCGATTCATTAGGTCGATTTGGTTTTATTGATTTTCGATTTTTCATTTAACTCCAACCTGTGATTAAAAAGATTTCCCATGTTTTGATGTTGTTATTAGGCTCGGTTTATTTTACACTTGTTTATTGAGGAAAGTGTTAGATTAGTTGTTACAATAGTTTTGTTTCTCTATAACGGTGAGTAATGTACTTGTTTTTTCTCAGTCATACAAGAGTTTTTCCCTTGTATTTATTTCTCCTCTATAAGAGAGGCATGTATATTTTGGCTGGATATCTATCTTTTCTATTCTTTGATAATGAATAGTACCACGTAAGTTTTCTTTTGAATTATTTTATACGAATATAGTATCAGATTAGAAGGTCATGAACTTCACAAAAAACACTTCTCTCTGATTCCAAACCACCCCCAAAAAATTCATACAAGGTGATTCAAAAACATTGATCAGATTAGAAGGTCAAAATTTTCACCTCCATACAACATGTATGGTCAGTAAGCTTATCTCATGACTTATCTGACTTACAATCCTCAAATGAATTGATCCACAGTGATGCCTCTTAACTACAACACCGATTGCAAATGGTATCCTGATACTAACCACCTTACACACAACCTTGGAAATATGTTATTTAGCTTGGAATATTTAGGAGTAACACTTCTCAAAAAATATATCTTAAAATACTTTTTAAAAAATATTTTTTAGTAGAAATAAAACCAACCCGCTCTGATACCAATTGTAGGATCGAAAGACAACACAAAACGGGGGTGAATAGGGTTTGCCAACTTTTTAGTTCCTTCAAAATTATTTTTTATGATCTAATCTTTTTTTTCAAAAAATACTCAAAAAGTAAATATAAGTTGCAAAAATGAAATAACGGAATGTAAAAGTTAAGAAAAAGAGAGAGACACCAAAGTTTTTTAGGTGGTTCGAAAAATCTCCACTCCACCCCTCAAGACTTCTTCTTAGGAATTCTATTAGTGATCCTCTTACGATGAGAACCAAACCTCCACGACCTTTTTTTCCTAGGCTAAAGAGAAACCTAAGTATTTTTCACGGGTTCAGGATTAAACCACTATTACTCACTTTTTCTTAGGTGAAAGAGAAACCAAAATCCTTTTACTAGTTTAGGATTAAACCAATTTAGTTTTATCACAACCCAAAGTGTACCCACACCTTAATACAAATCTCAAAACAAATAATGAAAACAAATCTTCCAAAATATCTCTTGAAAGCAAAATACACAAGTTGAGCGTTGACAACTTCTTCACAAATTTGTAATACGTCGATTCAAGAATATGTGAAGTCAAACAAACTTTTACGGGTTGTTTTGATGTCTGCATATTCAAAAGTTGAGACAAGTGATTTATGGAGGATAAAAGGCGGTCGTTGGATTTAGGGTAAAATGACCGACAAGTGAGATTTGATCGAGATATGATGAATTGCGGCCTTTAGATTTTGGACAATGTAATGGATGGATGAGATTGAGAGTAGAAATGAGATGAAAAGAGATTTGGTGTAAAAGAAAACAATAAGACAAGAAAATCTCTTTTTTTTTCCTTTGACAATTTTTCCTTTCAAACTTCAAATGTTCTTATTTTCTTCATTTTAACTCCGATTTGAACGATTCAAAATGCATTGGAATCGTCTCTTAAACCTCTACATAATAAACAATTAAAACTCCAAAACCATTAGTAAATAAAATTCGAGTTTGTTATCATCAAAATATTAAGTAATTAATTAATTGCAATTAATTAATTTGAGATAAGTGACAAAAAATCCAACGTTATTATTTTCCATAAATTGCACATTTAATATTCAAACATCATTCAACCTTATTCATTAATTGGATTAATATCGATATACCCTTCGTTATTTAGATGAACACTTGGACAAGTGTGTTGGACATACATGTGGATCTAATTTCAAGTTTATAACCTAAATCGTCTATAGTATATGAACTAAAGCTAAGACGTGGTAACACTGTTTGGTGCAGTCCGCTTTGCAAGAGTTGTAAACAACTTTATCCTAGTTATTCATGTGGAGATATGTCAGTGGGAACACCTATGCAAAAAGAAGTTTTTTCGTTAGACGGGACCATAAGTTTTATGCTCGAGTTAGTAATTTCTTTATATACTCGTATCAACTACTTTGCTAAGGATTATCATATGTAGATGTGATCTTAATCTTGAATAGACTGCGAATTCATGCTTTATAAAAGCATCATTTGATGTGCATGAGTGAGAGCAATCAATCACCACTAGGTCAATAAAGTCTCCCACGTTAAGGATTGTCTTAGTGAGTAGTTGAGAACACAACGTCACAAAAAGAAATTTACACATTTCCCTAATATTGAGGAAGAAGTAGAGTTTTTTCCTTACAAACTGATTGTGGGGCTTGAACAAAGGGCTTGAACAAAGTAGATCCTTGGTAGCTATAGCTTTCAATATATAGGTCCACTGGTCCCCGAGCTAGCTCATAATTAATGGTACACTGTTTCATTTGAAAATGAATTTGAGAAGTTCAAATTCAAGGATTTATTATGTGGGACACAATTAATAGGAGTATTAAGTTTAATAGTTAAACTTAATTAATAAATATATTAGATATATTAATTTAATATTTATTGGATAAATATTATTTAGGAAATATTAATTTATTGATTAAATTAATTATAAATAAGTTGTAAATATGTTGGACATATTGGGTTAATAATTAATTATTATTAAGTTTGATAATTATAAATTAATATGTTGGACAAATTAATTGATTTAATAATTATTGGATAGTTATTAAAGGGAGAATATTAATTAATATGTTGGACAAATTAATTGAATTAATAATTGTTGGATAATTATTAAAGTTGAGAATTAATATATTGGATAAATTAATTGTAGAGATTTATTTATTTAATAATATATTTGATATATTGTAGTTTTGGAATTTATTAGATAAATATCAAATAAAGCAATATATGAGATATATTATACAATTCAAAAGAGAATGAAAATTTTGTCCACCCTTATGGTAGGGAAGGGTTTTTCGAAATTCACTTTTAAATTTGAGAATGGAAAAACTTTGATTTGTCTCAATATCTTTTATTATTGGATATTCAAATATATTTTTTTCTTAATTTAAAGATTCACTCCTCTACTATAAATAGAAGTTATTGAAAGTCTTAATTCTCATTGTTGTGACATAAAATATGGCTCAAAAGTCCCGGAAGAGGCCGGGACACGAACAAAGGACAAAAGGACCAAGGCCGACCCCCGGGGGTCGGCCACGCCCACGCCGACCCCACGGGGGTCGGCCGAATGGA
>JBBMEG010000015.1:3530639-3546046 GCA_037832605.1 Cyclanthera cordifolia | reverse complement strand
CATGTACTAAGCTGAGCTGCATTAAATTGATTTTTGGCATTGTGTTGTGTTGCGCTAATTTATGATGTGAATAATTGGTTTTCCCTTACAGCTTGAAGACATGTCTGAAAGAACCACTTATAGTAATGCTAGTCACAATAATAGAGGGGGTAGAGGTAGAGGTAGAGAAGCTGGACTACCAGTTGCCCCTAGAAGGAACACTAGAGAGGTCATTCAGCCGGTCGGGCCCTCATCTCCACTAGCAGGAATGTCGCTAGTGCCAAGGTTGACTGTTGAGGCAATGGTCGCCATCCAAATGATGATCAGGGACACGATATGGGAGTTGTTGCCCGCATTTTAGGCTATTTCACAGCAAGAGATTGCCCCACCGAGAGTGGTTGCCTCCTAAAGAGAAGGTGCCCCCACAGAGGGAAGATTTAGAGGTTAGTGTTACCACGGTAGCTCCCACCTGACGGCAGGAACATATCGGAATTCAGCACAGTGATAACACGGTAGCAACCATAGCAGTAGTGATAGTACAGTAGGCACCGTCGGTGCCGACCCCAGTTGAGCCAGTTAAGATAAGGATTGTGCAGATGCTTCTGATAACACCAAAATGATCAAAAACTTCAAGAAGTTCGACGCTAAGGAATTTGATGGCTCTTCGATGGACCCACTGGTAACAGATGTTTGGATTGAGAATATGTACAACATGTTCAACCATATGAGTGTCCAGAGAACCAGATGGTAAGATGTGTCGCCTTTGTTATGCATGGCGAAGCAAAAACCTGATATAATGCAGAGAAGAAGTGGAGGACACCTGCTGATGGACTTATGGATTGGGCTCAATTCAAGACTGTCTTTTATGACAAGTACTTCACCGAAGCTAATAGGCAGGAAAGTCAAGGTGTGCAAGCTGGTTATTTGACTCTGGCTCATTTCACTCTTTCATATCCACTCATTTTGTTTCATCTGCTGATTTTGAGTTGGAACCCTTGGGGTTCGAGTTAGTAGTAGCCACTCCAACGGGAAATTCAAGGCATGCAAGCTGGTTATAGATGAGAATGTTTTGGACGTTACACTCATAGTATTACCTATGAGTGAATTCGATGTAATAACTGGTATGGAATGGCTATTCGAGAACCACGATGTGATTAACGACGCCGAAAGGAAGTTGTTTTTAGCTAGCCGTCGAGACCTAGCTTTAGGTTTAAGGGACGAAGGTCTAGGAATGTGTAAAGACCATCTCGATGTTGAAGGCAAGTAAATTGTTATCCACATGAGTGTGGAGTTACCTAGCATCAATTTCTGGAGGGAAGGAATCTAAGTTGTAGTTGATGCAGTGCTTGTAGTCTGAGAGTTTGCCGACGTGTTTCCAGACGAGTTGCCAAGACTGCCACCACCGCGAGAGGTTGATTTTTTTATCTAGTTGGAACCTTGTACTGTTTCTATTTCGAAAGCACCGTACAGAATAGCCCTAGCAAAGCCGAAAAACTGAAGGTCCAGTTGCAGGAGTTGATTGACAGTGGGTTTATTAGACCGAGTGTGTCACCTTGGGTGTTTGAGTTCTGTTTGTTAAAAAGAAAGATTGTTCGATGGGCCTGTGTATTGATTACCGAGAGCTGAACAAGGTGACAGTGAAGAATAGATACACGTTGCCCAGAATCGACGATTTGTTTGATCAGCTCCAGGGAGCTTCAGTGTTCTCCAAAATAGATTTGTGGTCTGGTTACCACTAGCTGAGCATTAGAGAGGAGGACATACCGAAGACAGCTTTCAGATCTCGTTATGGACATTATGGGTTCGTGGAGATGTCGTTCGGTTTAACTAATACACCTGCGACATTTATGGACATGATGGACGGAGTGTTCAAATAGTTTTAGGACAAGTTTGTGATAGTGTTCATTAACGATATACTAATTTACTCTAAGACAAAATTCGACCATGAGAAGCATTTAAGGAAAGTTTTATCAGCACTTAGACAGAATCAGTTGGTTGCAAAATTTTCTAAGTGCGAGTTTGCAAAATGTTGTTCCGAGCAAAAGCATATCAGTGGACACTACAAAGATTGAGGCAGTAAGCAATTGGAGCAGTCATACTTCAATTGCTTAAGTACGGAGTTTTCTGGGGTTAGCTGGGTATTACAGGCGTTTTGCAGGGAATTTCTCAAAGTTAGTAGGGCCTGTGACTCAGTTGACTAGGAAATGTCAGGAGTTTGTTTGGACCGAGGAGTGTGAGAACTGTTTCCATGAGCTAAAAAGACTTTTGACTATCGCTCATGTTTTGACTGTTCTAGAAGGATCATGAGGTTTCGTGGTGTATTACGATGCTTCTAAAAGAGGACTTGGTATTGTTCTAATGCAAAAGGGAAAATTATAGCTTATGTGTCGAGGCAGCTTAAAAAGTACGAGCAGAATTACCCCACTCATGACCTGAAGTTGGCAGTGGTAGTTTTTGCACTCAAGCTTTAAAGGCATTACCTGTATGAGGAAAAGATTCAGATTTTTCACTGATCATAAGAGCTTAACGTATTTCTTCACCCATAATTAAGGAATTGAATATGAGACAACGTCGATGGTTGGAATTAGTGAAAGACTACGACTGCGAGATCCTCTATCATACGGGAAAACAAACATTGTTGAAGGGACTGCTTGAAAGTCTTGGAACCTTGTGCAAGTTTAGTACTACTTTTCATCCTCGGACCGATGGTCAGACTGAGAGGATCAACCAGATCTTGAAGGATATGCTGAGAGCTTGTGTTCTGGATTTTTCTGGCAGTTGGAACCAGTGGTTGTACTTGATGGAGTTTTCTTATAATAAGTATCAGTCCTCCATTGAGATGGCTCCATTTAAGGATTTGTATAGAAAGCGTTGCAGATCTTTCACGTTCTGGGAAGAGGTAGAAGAGAGAAAGTTACTATGCCCTCAGTTGTTGCAGTTGACCAATGACGAGGTCTAGAAGATTCGCGCGATAATGCTTACTGCATAGCCAACAAAAAAGCTATGCAGATATCAGACGCCTAAATTTTGAGTTTGAAGTGGGGAATCATGTTTTCCTCATGAGGGGTATACTGCACAGAGCAAGGATCACCCATGAGGGGTATTCTGAGATTTGAGACTAAGGGAAAGCTTAGTCCAAGGTTTGTCGGACCTTTTAAGATCCTTGAGAGGACTGGAGCAGTTGTTAATCGTTTAGCTTTGCCTCCCTCCATGTCTAGTGTGCACGACGTATTCCATGTTTGAATGCTCTGATAGTATGTACACGATCTTGCTCATATCTTCAATCACGAGCCGTTACAGCTGAATGAAGATTTGAGTTTTGAGGAGAAGCCAGTTCAGATTCTGGATAGAGACAAAAGGTCTTCACGAGCCGAGAAATCAGCTTGGTCAAAGTAATGTGGAGAAGTCAAATTGTGGAATAAGCCACTTGGGAGAGAGAAGACGACATGCGCACCCATTATCCCGAGCTATTCTTACCTTAGCTCACTTTCAAGGAAGAAAGTTTCCTAAAGGGGAAATATTGTAACGACCCAGGTTTTTCTCCCTTTGAATTGCAAGGTTAGTTTTGTAAATTTTTGGCTTACCGAGACTCCCAAGAGTCATTCTTAAAATTATTTTGGATTAAATGTGCTTAATTAAGTCATATATGAGAGGTGTGAAGTCGAAATTTGAAAACTATGGGTAAAATGGTCATTTTTAGCCCTATGGGCATTTTTGTATTTTTTCAGGATTTTTTGTCCTTAAATATAAAGCGAGACAATGATTAGGTTAATCATTGTTTTCTCTTTTTGAGCGTCACCAATCATTGCCTCACTTCTTTTTCCGACATCGCCAGCTGCAGCCAACCACTGAGCGTCATTCTTCGTGCACCGTCGATCGGATTTAACGTTGTCAGTCTTTATTTCAGCGTTGGTTGGATCGAAAATTTTGTAGCCGTCAGCAAAAACCAACCAAGAGCTGTCCCTTGTCGCCCTTACAGATGCCGATGTTCCCCTAAGCTCAGAGCCCAATATTATTTAAGCCCAATATTATCACTGTTCATGCATTTTCTTATGACATTTGTTATATATATATATATATTCATGCTTGTAGTGATCCTAGTTATAGATCCTTATTGAGTTTAACGACTCATCCATTTTCTCTGTGGGCCTCCACATGTACGCACATGCTCTACCAGGATGGCTGATCAAGAGCTGCAAAGACCATGGGCTGGTGGTGTTATGTTGGGGTTTTTGAATTTCTTCTTCTACATTCATTTATCTAGATTTACTCTTTAGAGACTTGTACTGATACTATTTTTTTTTTACTGTTTTTCCTTTATTTTAGAACGGAGTATCCATTTTGTACGTTTTACGAACTATAACCCTTTTGCTATCGACCTAACCAATTGTTAGAAAGAAACTAACGGCTATTTTCCTGCTATTTTGGCTATTTTCCTGCTATTTTTGGAGATACAACTCAAAAATATCCTTACATCCTCATTATAAAACATCTTCTTAACCATTAAAGTTGACTTCCGATAAATTTTGAAAGTAATTCTTGGAACATAACAACAACTGAGGAACATGACCCCTCTAAAGTTACAAGGCAGAGACCCAATCCCATAAAGGATTGATTCCTACCATGGACCAATCAAATCAAATCTTGCATATAAAATTTCCTTTATCACGAAGCATTAGGCAACCCATACCACAAAAAACAACTACCATAAACCATAGCCGAACATCCACCCAGCAAAAATTCATCCAAAAAGTGTTGGTTTAAAGCCCAAAACCAACCACTCCCCATGAAACCTCCAACGCCCGCTAGAAAGCAGCTCCCAAAAATCGCACATATTAGTGCCCAACAACATCTTTGAGTCCCGCAAAGTAATTTCCTACTTTCTTTCTTTCTTTCTTTCTTTCTTTCTTTTTTCTCTTTAATTACTTTTTGAATGTGCAATTGATTCCATATTCTTTATCAATATGACCCGTAAGGCCACATTTTCAGGGTTGGATACCATTTCCTACGATTTTTTTTAATATCTAAATTTGTAAGGCCGCTATATCTCATAAATAATCAAGATGTGCACGTAAGTTAACCCAAACACTCAAAGATATATATAAAAATCACGAAGAACAAAAAAACAATCTACATATGTCGAACATTTTAGGAAAAATTCAAATATAACAAACTTCAATTGATAGAATTCAATAGAGTGAAACCGATTAGCTTCAATCATGTTAAACTTCAAATATTTTACTATGTATGAAATATTATTAAAAATTACTATGATTAAAACATTTTACAATGTAGAAACACATTGAAGTAATTCCATCAAATAGTTCATTGGATGACTTTTTCCTTTACCATTGCAACCTTCAATTCAAAAACTAATGAAGAAAACTACAAATTGTTTTCACAAGCACAAAAACCTGCAAACTTTTCAAAGTTGAATATAAAAATGAGAAATAAAATTGACTTGCACAAAAGAAAGGGGGAAAAAATGTATACTATTTGGAATATATGCATTTATATATATATATATATATATATATATATATAAATAAATAAATAAATAAAAGCTGCAAGAGAGTACTAATGGAAAATTGTGGAAGCAGAAAATCATGTGAGTATATGATTCCATAAGATATAAGATGTCTGGGTCAGAGCAAAATGGGCAAAGTATTAAAACTCCAATCTGCATATCCCTTTCTCCCTTGTTTCCCTGTCCTCCTCCTAACACACAAATACCTTACACACTAAGGCTCCTTTTCAAGTTACTCTCAACTTTTCTCTTCCCACCTCATTTTTAATACACAAAAATGAGATTCATAACAATCATACTCTTGAACTTGTAATTTTTATCAATCATTCATCTAAATATTTTATTGATACTTTTTAATATCCATGAGTGTCCGAGCAAGCTTAGGCGCATAATATTCTTTTGAAGGCCGACCCTACAACATTAAAATAATTCTCAAGTAGGTAATACCAGGAATTGCCTCTATTGACCACTATAAACAGAAACCCATATGGGTTAGAAAAGTTACCATCAATCCACCCACTTTTACAGCAAAATACAAGGTTGATTGCAACAATTACTAGAGTTGGGCAGGTTAGCATGTTTTTCTATATCTAAGAGTGTTCTAGCCAGCTTACATGTACTTCGATTATTGTGATATGAGATACCGTCTAACCCTAGAACATTGGGATATTCAGAAAATCTATAAGAAATTTTTAGGTAAATGGTTACCATGGATTGAAGCTTTTGCTACCTGAGAGCCTTCTTTGACAACTAAAACACTCGGACATATGATGATTGGTTGGTTACAATGTTAAGGAGACTGATAGATCAATTGGTAAGATTGTAACAAATTCCATAGTGGTTTGTATAAATTTCCTTTTTTTATCACGTGGTAAAGGAAAAATAATAGAAACCCTTCATATCTAGAAGAAAATCATGGGAGTGGGAACATATATCTCATCTTGAGGTTACAGTAAAAAGAAAAAGAATTCCTTCAACTAGCATAAGCTTGTGTGGAAATGTTGGGCACCTAAGCTTTCTTTTACACTACCAGAGTACATGCCATGCCTGCCCAAGTCCAGTTTTCTCTTCATAGTTATTGACGATGGGACCGGCCGGAGGAAACAGGGTAACGGACTGCAGGTTCGGTACAAAGACAGACCAGGTTCTGTGGCAGGAAAACTAACTACTCACTATTCATCTACTTAACTATCATAGAACTCACTCGGACCAAAACTTCACAAATGCAGCAACAAATGACTTGAGGATTTCGAAAAGCGGGTTGTTTTCAGGTTTCGAGGACTTCTTCGGCATCCCTTCCCATGATTCTCTGAAACAAAAATACGGAAGATGAGTATTCTGTTAAAAAATGTAAATCAAGAGTAAACTTAATTTGGTGGTGCACTGGATACTCTTACAGATTGATTCTATCAAGTGTTGGAATGCTTTCTTTCTGGGAGCCACCAGTCCGTTCTGCATCAGCTTTATTTCCAATCTCCGTCTCCTCTTTGATTATTGAGGCCTGATCAATGCCATTGCTAAATGTCTTGTTGAGGTTATCGATACCATTCGGGGAAGCTTTTGGAGTCTGTAAAACAGCATCAATAACAATTCAGACAAATTATGCTTCGACATAACATTTTTCTTCTTCTTTTTGTTTAGTTGGTTTAGTTAAATTTACCAAAGAAAGATTGTTTATGTATCAACATGATACCAAAGAAAGAGATCATGTGTTCAAACTCCAATCTTCAAATCTATAATGAATGGTTCATCTCCCATTAATATTGATTTCTACTCAATGGACATTCTCAAACTTTCATGCCCACAAGTGAAAGGAAGCGTTAGTTGATTGGTACAGTTAAAATTAACCCAAACCCATAAACATAAGCTCTTAGATTGATTGGTGATTTAACATGTTAATAACAGTTCACACTTATCCCCTTTCTTTTTCAGTTTTCGCTGGTTAGATGAGTACATATGTTTCTTTGATAATTAATTATTTTTCGCAAACAAAAATGTCAAATAGATAAACAAGATCACCAACAACAAAACAAACCTCAAAACCCCATCCTTAGGAGGAGTAAGTTTAACTTTTAAAAATCAGCTTTTATAATCACTTTATAAAAATCTCATCCAATTGAACTAATACTATATTCTCTTCTTTATAATCACTCAAAATAATAATTTCACAATTTTGCAAACAAACACCCAAATGAATTCTCTTTTTTTTCCTCACTCAAAAGTTACAACCGGCCCCCAGAAACTAAAGTAAAATTGCTCTTGTCCCCACAATATTTTGACATAATGTAAAAGTCAACTTTAAGCAGTCCAGAAATTTAAAAGACGATGGATAAAAAAACTTTAAAGACGATGTGCTTGGCCATAAAAAAGATTAGAACACTCACCTTCAATTCATCAGATTTCTGGCCTTGTTCAAAGGTAAAAGATAAAGGAGCATCAGTGCAAATTTCCAACCCAGGACTCGCAATTTCATGCATGCTAGCTTCTTTCAAAGTAGATCCATTAGAGTTTTCAACAATTTGTGCTACTTCCACCAAATCAGATTTCGTTTCTGATAATGGACTTCCAAAGTTCTCTGTTTTTTCAAATACACAACCAGAAGTTTTTGTGGAACTATTACCTTCAATGTTAAACAAGCCAACATCGGAATCTAACTCAATGGTTTGACTAACTTGCTTTTCTGAGGCATTGGTTGAAATCAATGTCTCAGATCTTACATCTGAACCATTAATAGCCCGAGAAAATGAATCCAATGGGGTTGTCTCTACCACAACATCTGCTGCGAAAGGAGTTACATGATTAATTGGCATTCCTGATTCCTCTACTTTCTTGCATTCATTAACAAGAAACTCTGTCTTAATAAATTCATCAGAATCCTTGTCACTCACATCAACTCGGCTGCCGTTAATTACAGTCCCATTCTGCGATTCCTGAACATTGGTAGAAGTGCATTGCTCATCTGAAACAAGGATTGGTTCTTCATTAATACATTGGTGGTAGTTAACTGGAATATCAACTTCCTCTGAAGGTATGGTTAAAGGAGATTGGGGTTCAATAGCAATCGAGTGCAGTGGATTCTCTTCAAGTAAATGATCGGAGCTAAGCTCTTCTAGCAACAACTTTCCTGGACCAAGAACTCTATTTTCTTGGATTATATCACGAACAATCTCCCGAACTGTGTAGAAAGATCCACCAACTTCCTTGTGTGTAAGGTTCAGCGAGGGGAAACTCCCATTGTTTGATTCCTGATGCCTGAAAGCAAGATCTTATATTTCATATTCTTACTAATTAAATAAATTACATCTGTATCTAGATTTAGTCATTGGCAGTTACATAAGTTTCTTATGTAATGCGAGTTTTCATGGTAGAGTAATTTTTTTGATTTCAAGGATATTTAGCAGTACATTGTTTCCATAACCAGAGTATTCAAATAATGAGATTAATGAAGAAAGAGAATTTACTTTACAGGCATTTTGTTTTGAGCAGTTTCAATTCCTCCAAAGTTTGACTATAGAGGTTTGAGCTCTCTTGAATAACTTTGTTATCTCTATTTAGATACAGTGCCATGCAAATTGATACAATAGCTATTTTTTCACAAAGACGACCAGTTTTCTTTTTTAGCTAAAAGAAGAACTAGAAACCTTTCACATTGCCAGAAGTGCTCTTACACTTTTGAAGGCATTCTGAAATCAGAAGGCTCGACATCAGGTCACATGATTTCAAAACCACCCTCAAAGATCTCCCCCTTCGGTACAATGTTGCCATTAATTTACATTATGTTTTAAATAAATTACACAATGCATTTAGATATTAGGTGTCCTTTTAGGTTATTAACCTCTTTATTAGCTAATAAAGATAAATAAGAGGTTAACGTAGATAGCAGTGACCATAATCACTTTATGACATCTAATTTTATAAGCCCTTGGGCAATATCTTTCCCACATTTCATAATTTTAATGAAATTGTTTCTTCGAAAGAAAAAAAAAATCATCTAGTGCAAGGTTTCTTTCAAGAACCTCCTTCTCTTATTAATGGAAAAACAGAGTAACAAGATAACTATGAGTTCTATGCAGTACAAACTATCCTCCACAAGATACAGGGGGCCTAATCCCTTCTATCTCAATCTTCCTTCTACACTGAAATTGCCTACCTTTCACTCTTCCTCTGGTACACGTGCACAATAGTTGGCCTAACAGTTTCACAGGTTACTGGTTTCTTTGATTACTCTTCTTTGAATTCTCAACATTAGAAGGCTACCCTCCTTTAAATAAGCTTACCATTCTCATTATATTTATTATACACAATATTGTTTCACAAGGATCTCAATTTTCAGCACTTAGAAGAAGATAATGCTCGTACATTGTTTCTCATTCGAGTCATTCCAAAAAAAATAGATGTCCTTAGTTACAATGTCTATGAAAGAAACAAAATGCTATTCACCGTGTAAGCCTTTTCTTTTTTCCTACCTCTTCCGGAAGCAAAATATATCAAATCATAACCCTTACCTAACTGGGGAAAAAATAAAAAGGAGAAAACCCCAACTAATTGGAGTATGATTTTATTCCGCTTTAAGCTAAGGGAAATAACCATGACTATTTTGTTGGATAAGAACCATGATTATTAAGCTGAAAGATAATTTATGGACCTAACAGTTTCTATATGTTTATTATCAAAAAGCTCAAAGGCTCAACTAAAAACAGCATCACAAACAGACCCAAGAACGAGTGCCAAACTACAGAACAGCTCAGATCCATAATGGAGCGAGTCCATACAGCAGAACAAGGTTTTATTGAGCAAGATCTCATACTTGGGAAGTCAACACAATTGTAGGTGAAATGTCCATAAACAATTCAATATCAATAATCTAAATCAAGATTTTAAAAGGCTAAAGACGGCCTTGAGACTTTTATTCTTGGAGAGACAAGGCAAGCCTCGAGGCAATATGCCTCAATTTTAATTAAAAACATTATACAAATTCTAAATTTTTGTAAACATGTATGACAAAATATAATACCTATGTAAAAATACATAAAACATCACACCAACACCAATAGGATTGAGTATTTTTTGGAAGAAGAAATAATTTCATTGAGGAATGAAACATAAGTAAATTCTACAAGAACCTATAGTAAATACAACAAAGAATTCCAAAGGGAGATGGGAATGGAAAATAAGCCAAGAAATGATCAAAATAAAATTGACGGTTTTGCAATGATTATGTGCCAAAAAATCCATAAAAGAAAGTATATAATCTAAACGGATGACTAAAACAATAGTTGAGAATGTGATTACGAACCAAGTCTAAGTCGTAATAATTCATATAATTATGGTTCAAACTCTTATAATGAAAAGAATTGAAAAAAATTAATAATATTCTTCTAGTTATTCTATGAGGCGTAGGGACTTTTAAGTCTCAATGCATTATTATCGAGGCATAAGCCTCTCTTGTGTGAAGAGTAAGCCTTTTATGATGCAACAAAAGTGTAAGTCTCGAGGATAAAAAGTTAGAGCCTCTCTTTGGGGCAAGCCGGAATAGCCTTTTAAAACATGGATCTAAATGATTAGTGCATCATAATGAAGATCAGTAGAAGCAAAAATATGAATTAAAAAATATGAATTAAAATCATTGTGTGGTTACTTTTTTATGAAGACTTCAACCATTGCCTTCCTTTCCTCCTTTGAACGCCGAATTCTAGTTTTCCTCCCTTCAGACTCATTGTGCTTGGCTAGGGCAAGAGGACAACCTATCCACCCACCTTTTATAGTATGCATGAGTCTGCAAAATTCACCTCTAGAGTACAAGCCTACAAGGTAACAAAATAGTAATGAGATGATTCCGTCCATGTAAAATTTGTGTTTCAGAATGAATTGGATGGGAATGAGACCAATGGATTTCACGTTATTTAGCACGAACGGAATAACAAGAAACTTCAACAAATTTTATTTATATATATACAGGCTGACTTCCCTTTTAGACTAACTTAGAAACTATTATGAACAACCTGCGACATGTGGAATGATTGCTTAAAGTCGCTCAACTCTGAATTTGACGAATTTCAATATAACATATATATACTGGAAGCTAAGTTTAGTCCTAAAGGCAAGTTGTGGCTTCTGATATAGCACGTCCGATGATCCACTTTATGAGCTATAGATTAGGTAAAGATCAAAAAAAAATGAACAAAAATGTTGTTTGTAGCAAATTTCTAACCATAAACTTACCATTCACATTAAAACAAAGTTATCTTATAACAACAGTCTCAGCCTACTCTATTTATTGCCAAGAAAGTTAATAGACTCGTATAGTTGGCTGGCATGGGTTTTAACTCACTTCATCTAAGTCACTTAACCCAGAGTGGCTCACACCACTGCCATTTTACCTTATCTTAGACACACAACTCGAAATAACAAAAAAAACAAAACTCTACAAAATTCAATGTAAAAGGCGTCCACATACATGATCTGGGACAAACAAAACTAACCAAGATAGTCAACAAGAGTAATTGCTCAGCAGCATAAGTGTGTCGAATTAAAACCAATACTGCTACGCTGAACTAAACAAGAATTCAAAAAATAAGTGTCCCATTGCAATATAATCAAGACGAGCAGTTAAATTCCCAGATAAAATGAAAGATTAGTATCAAAGAAAGGTGCAATCAAAACACCACATCATTAACCAACCACGACGAACGACCCCAGATACAACTTAAAGGCTCATATCCAAACAAATTTCCAAAAACTAGAGGATACTACTATAATCATAGAGAAAGAAATGCATTCAAGAACAACCCAGATAGCAAAACAAAAACCCAGTGGCATCTAACACTGCATGAATCTCTAGCACTCATGAGATGGTGATACCCTTATACAAAAACATCAGAATTGCAGTGTAAAAGAAAGAAAAAAGTGAAAAAGAGAAGAAAGAACTTTACCTACAGTTCGAGAGAGAGCGAAATGAAGTGGGAGAAGGAGAATGGGGGATGATAGAGGTCTAAAACCCTACTGCCGAGTTGCAGAGAGCGAGCCGATGCAACATTATGCAAACTTCCAACAGGCCAGTGGGGGCGGGGAAATGGCCAAAGCGGGAAATGAATGTAATTTTGTTGAAATGTATATCCTAAATTGTTAATACTCTTTCGTGGATTGGATCGTCCTCGTTTATTAATGGGCCTTTTGGTGCTGGCCCAATGTACGTGGGTTATGAGCCTTGTTCGAGGAGTATTTGATGATAATGTTTGAAGGATAATTCTTTGCAATTTATTAATGCGGTAAGGTTGAATGACATTTGAATATTAAATGCATGATATAAGAAAATAATACCATTTATTAATTATTGAAATGTGACATTAAATGTCTAATATTAAATGATTGCTCTAATATACAAACCACTAGTTTTTTAGGGCATAACCCCTAATAATTACATTGTCCAACTCTAACAAGTTAATTAGACTAACGATGTTAATCTCATGGTTATATTATGTACAATTAGACGAGTATTTTGAACATACAAGTAGATCTAGTTTCAAGTGAATAACTTAAACTCGTGTATTATATATGGACTAAGTTAGGCGACTAGTCCTCATGACACAATTAGTATGGTTTGTTTTGTAATAGTTGCAGACAATCTGATCTTGGTTGTTCATATAGAGACGTGTTAGTAGTAGTGCAAATGAAAAATGAGTTTGCAAAAGACCAGATCTGAAATATTTAATTCATCTAAGTAATTTTGTTATAGACGTAGGTCATATATTTTATTAGAATGATTGTATGCTAATGTGATCTTACTTCACAGTGAGTTGTGAACTTCTGCTTTATGAAAGCGTCCTCTAATGTTCATGAGTGAGACTAGCCAAACTACGCTAGATAAGTATGCTTCCCACATTGGGGTTTGTCGTAGCGAGTAGTTGAGAATGCAACGTCATAAGATGGAATTTGCTCCTTCCCATTGTCAAAGTAGAAGAGTTGTTCTCTTAATACTTGATTTCGGGGCTTGAACATAGGGCACCTACCTTTGGCCTGAGATGACACTAGTTTATGATTCGTCCATGAACAACTTGTTCATTAAAGGAGTCGGTGGTGCTTAATGAGAAAGATGTAATTACAGGGGTAAAACAAACTTTTTACCCATCTATGCATTACGAATAACTCTTAAAGAATTATTTAGCATATGACCGATTATATCTGTGGACATAACTTATTCTATAGTGCGAAAGAGTTCAACACATAACTTTAGTGAAATAAGCTTGTTGTTAACGAATATGGGTTAGATCCAAAGCAATTGAGTTTTCAACCTATAAATCCATCGATTATTGAACTAACTCATTGTTATTGGTACACTGATTAATGTGGAGAATTAGTTTTATTAGTTCAAACTAATTAATTGATATGTCGTAATTAATATATGAGATATATTAATTGGAAGTATTTATTTATTTCAAAACTTTCTATGGCAATTGTTAATATTGTCATGATTTTACCATAAAGTTTCTATGACATTTATAAAAATATCAATAATAGTTACAATTTGTTTGTAACGTAAAAAACTCTTTCATTCCACCCGAAACTTTCTATGACAACTATTAATATTGTCATAGTTTTACCCTAATGTTTTTATGCAATTATAAAAATGAAATAATTGTCATAATTTTTTTTTGTAACTTAGAAATCTCTCTATTCGGACAAAGCACTAATGTGTTTCCTTTCCATGACAATTTTTAATTTTTTTCGATAATCTAAAGTACATTGAATTGTCATGAAAGCCAATTTTTGTACTAGTGAAATAGTCAATGAGGATTTTATTAATATATTGGATATATTAGTATTTATTTAATTATTGAATAGTCAAATAAATATTAATTAATTAAATAAATATGGTTACTTATTACCTAAGTAACTTAGAGCCTCAACGAGTGCTCTATTATATGCATCTCCAAATACAAGGTTAGACCTAAAAAGTTGCATCGTCATAATTAATTCTCCCTGCTTTATTTTTTCTGTATAGGCCTCCTACCAAGTAATCATTAGTAGCAAATAAATATAGCTTGAAATATTAAATGAAATCAATATAAAAGGTTCAAGGGGCATAAATGATATGAATCTTATACTTTTATCCAAAATTAATGACAAATTTCAAATAGAATTGCATTCAACAAATATCAATTCAAGACAAGCTTTGCATCATTTATGAAATGTGAGCTTCAACATGTATAAAGAAGGGGTTTATTTACACTAGAATTATTACATTGAGTTTTACAACATGTCAAGAGCCTTCAACCATGTTTTTAGAGCTAACTTCAATGTAATTTTCAGTTTTAAAGTTTATGTTCAATGTTTCAGGTGACATTTTAGCTAGTGGACATTATGATATTCGTGGACATTGTGATTTCTTATAGCCCAATGTTATGTTTCTTTGCTGTTTTATGTGATCAGGTTGAATGTTCAAAATCATTCAAGCTTGACTTGATCATCAATCTTTCTTTTGGAGTGATTCGAATATCTACCTTGAGATATTTGATCAATAAGATAATTCGATTTTACTTCTCTTAAGTTGATTTTCAAAATTGGTTTAAGGGTGTTTCTTAGATTCAATATCAAGGGTCACTTAACATTTTGAAATCATAACCTAATATAACTTATACTTTCAACTTGATTCGGTGTTTTTGGATTTGAGTTCTGAAGGCATGTCTGTTAGCAAGGTTGTTAGAACTAATTCTCAATGATTTCTTATCATTTGGTATCAAAGCTTTAAGTTCTAGATCGTTTATATGTGTTGGGTTTTTGGCAAAATATTAGAAGCAAATTATCCCACATCGGAAAGAAGCAAAAAGTGGTGCGCTCCAAGCACTATAAAAGGAGCATGTGGCTTTGGTTTCAAAGCATCCCAAGTCAGAAGCACTTTAAG
>JBBMEG010000015.1:3508285-3519373 GCA_037832605.1 Cyclanthera cordifolia | reverse complement strand
TGTTTGCATTAATCAATACAGTAAATTTATGCGATTACTTTGAAAGACGTTATAATTAATAATGTCATAATTCTACATAATCAATATTGTTGCATTAAACTATGTACGGAAAAAATTGTCGGAATTTTCGTCGGCGGCTTCTGCTTTCCTCGCTGTACAGAATCGGCTGAATTAAATACCCCGCACACGTGGATGGTAGTTTCTACATTTATGGAAAGTATTTTTGTAGTTTTAAAATGTCTTTAATGGTAGGAAATTGAAAATAAGCTCAAAGAGATATTAATGTAAAATTCTATGTACTATTAAATGCTGAAAATTGTAGATTGAAAATACATTTATTCTAATACAAACAAATACAAAATATAAACACATTTATAAAATTTATTAGGAACAAATTAGTAAAAAAAAAATAAAAAAAAAATAATTAAGAAACAACTATTGAAAAAATCTTTGGACTAATTGTAAGTTTTTTTTTTCTTGATGACTAAAATTGACATTTATAAAAAAAATGAAAATTTGAATGTTTGGAAGTTAAATAAAACAAAACTAGAGTCTACAAGATTAAAAATTTTATTACTCATGTATTATAACGTTTACAATCCAATCTGAATTGCATTACTATTGTATTTATACCAATCAGCGTATTATTATGATAATCATCTAGGTATGATTATCGTTAGCATGTTAGTGGTTTATAACATATAGAGTATTAAATTGGTATTTTTAACATTGGTTTTGGTATAGCATAATATAGTAATTCTAATACAATATCAACTATCAGTATTATATATGTAACAAAAAAGATATAATACATTATTGTATACGTATTGGTATTATATAAGTATTTTTCATCTTCTATATAATAGAAACTTAATGTTGCACACTCTAATATTATGGGGTTTTTTGCAGCCGTCAACATCAAATTAAGTAGATAACATTGATGGATGGAGCATTGAACAACAATCGGCGCCGGCAATGGAGCTTCTCGATGATAGCAGCATTGAAGATTCAGACGGTTGTGGCCATCTTCTCCGGTCGTCCTTGTCCATCTTCTCCGCTCGTTTGTGGCCATCTTCTCCGGTCGCTCTATATAGAATGGTTTCACAAAAAAAGAAAGAGACCCCGAAAAGATATTCCACAAACGATTTTGTATAACGTCGCCGTAGTAAGAAAGGAAAACGTCAATGACCGTCAATTTTACCACAAACAATACCATCTGAAACCCTAGAAAATACGACTGAAGAGATGCAAAACCAAAGTTTTTTCGGATAAAATCAAAAAATACCTTCATATGAGTAGTAAAATACAGTATATCTCGGTGAGAAAGTGAAAATCGGTGGGAGAAAATCCGGATGAAGACGAAATGGTCGGGAGAAAATCGGCGTCTGCTTATGCTTTCTTTGATTAACAAAATCGGCGGAAATACCCCTGCAACGCTATAATAGGGGAAATCGTGGGTGAGTTGCAACGTGGATGGAAGTTTTTTCGAATTTATGGAAAGTATTTTTTTGGTTTTTAAAAAGTCTAAGGGGCTATTTTAAAGCAGTTACCTATTTTTACCAACTCCACTAACAACAATTTATTAGGAAGTTAAGGATAACTATTTAAGAAATAGAATATTGGAGGATTTTATTGCAATTACCCAAAAGTTTGAATCCTAACTTCATCTCTTCCCCTCTCCCTCGATTTCTTCCTCTCTCTCCCGTCTCTTTTTTTTTCCCTTTTTCGCGAAACCCACCCTTTCTATTGATTCTGTTTCGTCGGACCACCCTTCGTCGGAATCCGCGGAGATCAGCACCGAACTGCGCCACCCAGCTAGACCTCCACTGTTTGTGCACGTCGCGCCCGGATGCGAACCGCACTGAAGCCACCTCGTGGTTTGGGGAGGTCGGTGAGTTGCTAACAGCCGCTGTCGTTCACTCCTCGCCAGACTCGCAGCAAGCAAGCTTCCTCTTGTCGTCGCCTCTCTCTCCATCGCATTCTCTCTCTCCTCGTTGTCTCCTATGATATTACTGGTGAAATTGGCAAGGGCTTCCAAAGTTTGTTAGAAGGAGTTCGTTAGTTTTGTATTTGGGTTGTAGCTACGGGTTTGCAATTTCAAGCCAAAGAACATAGAGCTTGGCTGAGATTTGGGTTGTTCTTGGTGAGCTAGCAACTTTGGCTTTCTTCGTTTCAAACTAAGTTTGTTTGCGATGAGCTCTCGTTAGCAATCTTGGTTTGGCTAGTGGTTGGGTTTGTTCAAGTTGAGACTTGGTTGGAAAGCTTGTCGAAGGTTTGAGTTTGGGATTTTGCAAGTTGCTTCGTGGTTTAGTCTTGCTAGTAAGGTGTTTGACAAAATGCTTGAGAGAACTTAGTGAGTTCTGTGTGGGCATTGAAGTGTTGGCCCGCTAGGTTTGATTGAAGGGTTGGTCGAGAGTCCGTGAAGACTTTTTATGGAGTTGCTCAGCTGGATTCAAGGCTAGTAAGCTTCGGGTTAGCCTCTCGGCTAGTTTGTTCGCGTTGTATAAGCTATTGTTGGTACACTATTTACCTTTTAAGTATGCGTTGGTGTTGTTTTGGGTTCTCTTAAATGCTTATTTGTTTTGTTGTTTAATTGTAGGTTCGGGGGCTTAGCTAGAACAATCATTGTGGCTCAAGCCTCGTGCTAGTCTATTCTTTTAAACCTAGTGTTAGGGACCCTAACCGGGTGTTGTTTGCTTGTATTCAACTAGAAACATATGTTTGTTTGTAGTGCACGTTCGTATGTGGAATTGTATGTCGATATATCATGCTTCGTGTATTTAAATTGTAAGTTGCTCCTGTTTGGCTGGTTAGTTGCATGTAGGGTTCCTTGTTCATTTATGTACATGTGTAAAGGATGGTAGTTTTGATTCTGGATACTCGTAATATGTTTTAGTATCTAATGTATATTCGATGTCTGGTTTAATACGTGTACTTGCATGATATTACGATATGATTATGTATTCTGTGTAGCATGTTATCGTGATAATTTGTTCTTGTGTACTGAGCCATAGACGAATAAGTAGGTAGATTACTTATGAAACGTCTTTCTCCTCTTATGTACATGTGCAATAGATTATTGGGTCGTTGCATGCATTGTGTGTTGAGGTGAGCGTCGAGTCAATTTCCTTGATAATGTGAGCATGTCCGCTAGATGGCCACGACATGTCTCTGCTCTGCCATAGGGTGGTTGCAGCAGGCCATAGGGTCTGCTGCTACGTGACACGTTAGGGAAAGACCTATCGAGGTGGTCGGACGCGACAACGTTCTCTAACGGACAGAGGTAGTCAGATGTAAGAGATTGTGCTTGTGGAAGGATGGATTGCAACCATCCTGAGAGCGACGCGTGACCATCGGGTCTGACCACAGGGTATTTTAGACGTGCTGGGTAGTCGACCGCGGTCGGGGTTACCACAGTTCTTTCTGATACCTAGGAGCTTCTCGAGATACTTTAGGTCTACTTCTAACTATAGCGCAGTCTGAGCACCCGAGCTTGTATGAGTTGCAAGCTGTCAAGCAGAAGTGTGATTCAGGCTTCAGCTAGCGTATCCGCTAAAGCTTGGACAGATACCTGCACTTACAGTTGAACAAGTTGCTGGCTGGCTTAGTATTGTGGAGGAACTTGATTGGTTCTTGTTCGCCTCACTCGCACTGGAGATACCCTGGGAGGCGCCCCGACGACTTCATAGCTTGTACCCACGTATCAAGATGCTCCGCCTTACACGACATGGTCGTGTAATGGCTTTTTGGGTCTTATGATATTAGCTGGAGACCTAGTTTTCCTTATGGGTAGCATAGCTGAGTGATCTTGGATGCATATGGTGTGATAGGGGAATCAGTCATTGGACGGAAATCCCTTATCGCGTGAGTTGGAGCTGGCAACTTGCTAGGCAGTGAGCAGCCGAAATTGCTAAGGCATAAGTGAGCATCGCGCTAGTAGGTTGGGCAACTTGCTAGGCAGTGAGCAGCCGAAATTGATAAGGTATAAGTAAGCGCCACTAACAGGTAGGATCGCTCTCGGCTCGACGTCGTGTGTGGTATCTGACGTGTTCAAATTGACCCCATCGTGCCGGAGGGAACCACGATAGCATGAGCGACTCTAGTGGATAGCTCTTGCGTCTAGGCTCTCTGTTGTACCCAAAAGGGGTCGGGTAGTGACTTTAGAGTTTCTCGACATCGGCTAGTGAGACTCCTCGAGTATTGCCACAAGTTTTGGAACGCGTGGCACATATACGCCAGAGTCGGGATGCTATCTCGTTCGTTTGCACATGTTATTCATAGACTTTTGATTAACGCATGTTTTGTTCTATATGTTGTGTGCACCCCGTGCGGGGTTTCTTACTGAGTTTTCACAGACTTACCCCTTCGTTTTATGTTGACTATAGATTCAAAACCATAGTTACAAGTATGCATCAGAATGGATGACCGACAGTTGAGGATAGACCTAGTGGGGACGTGTCAGTGGCGTTGTTGGTGTCACTTTTTCATAGTCTAGTCTTATTGCATATCTTTCTACACGAACTGTTGTAATAAATTCGTTTTCAAATGTTAGTTTAGGAACCGAGATCTCAGAATTTATATCTATGTTCAAACTATTGACTGCCTGGATAGGATACTGTTTTGTTTGGAACTTGCAAGGTCGTTTTAATTGCATTTTTGAAATGTCCAGGTTCTGTTTTACCGGTTTTGCAGGTATGAGTTTCCCATATTTTAGGAAAAACTCTGCCGAAAACTTCACTAAAATTATCATGCATTAATAACATTCGTGGTATAACCTTACGGTTATGGACTGGGTTGTTACATTATTAAATAAATAAAATCATACAATTAATATATATACAATAAATTAATTATCTACTTTAATAATTATCTAATAATTATTTTTCCAATTAATATGTCCAACATATTAATTAGTATTCTCTATTTAATAATTATCCAATAATTATTAAATTATGTCCAACATATTAAATAATATTCTCTATTTAATAATTATCTAATAATTATTAAATTAATTAATATGTGCAACATATTAATTATAATTCTCAAACTTAATAATAATTATTCAATAATTATTTATAATTAATTTATCCAATAATTTTTTTTTCTTTTTAATATCTATCTAATAAATATTGAATTAATATATCCAATATATTAATTAATTAAGTTTAACCATTAAACTTAACACTCCTATTAATTATGTCCTACATAATTAATCCACGAAATTGAACTCTTCAAATTCATTTTCTAATTAAACAATATACTAACAATTATGAGCTAGTGCAGGGACCGGTGAACCTATAGGTTAAAAACTACAACAACTCAGGATCTAATCCATCATCATTAACATCGAGCTTATTTCACTAAAGCTATGTGTTGAACTCTTTCGCATTATAGTACAAGTTAGTCTCCACGAATATGATCGGTCATCTGTCATATGCTTCACAAGCTTGTTTGTAATACACAATTGGGTCAAAATGTTTGTTCTACACTTGTGATGACATATTCTTTCTCCTTAAAGGCCACTGATTCCTCTAACGAACAAGTTGTTTACAGTCTCACTATAAACGAATGTCCTCTAGGCTAATGAGAGGCGAGATCCCTTTGTTCAAGTCTCGAAATCAATTATAAAGGGAAAACTCTACTTCTTCTTCAATATTAAGGAATGTGTGAATTCCATCTTGTGGCATTGCGTTTTCAGCCACTAACTACGGCAACTCCCAATGTGGGAGGCTTACTGACCCAACGTTGTTTGGTTGGTCTCACTCATGCACATCAAATAATGCTTTCATAAAGTAGGAACTTAAAACCTACTTAGGATTTAGATCATATTGACATATGATCATTCTTAGCGAAGTAGTTGATGCGAGTCGATAACAGAATTATCAGCCCGATCATAAAACTTCTAGTCTCATCTTCTGCAAAAACTTCTTTTTGCATAGACGCCCCGACTCACATGAACAACCAGGATCATGTCATTTGCAACTCTTGCAAATTATGTCCCACCAAAAGTGTTACCAGGACTTGGGCGTCGTAGCCTTAATCCACATACTGTAGACATTTTAGGTTATTAACTTGGAACTATATTCACTCGTATGTCCCACATGCTTGTCCAAGTGTACATCTAAATAACATGAGCATATCAACATTAATTCAATTACTCAAGATTGAATGACAATTAAATATGGGTGATTTCTTTTTGGTTTTTGTCGATTTTGTGACAAACCAATATCCTCGATTTTTTAAAAATTGGGTCCGAATCGATGTCCAACAAAGGACAAAACCATTAATTTAATTTTTAATTGGTTCGTATCGATTTTGGTTCGGTTTTTTGTTTTGATTTCAATAAAAGTTTTTGTTTATTTTTCAAAATTTTTGTCTCATTCTCAATTTGATTTTTAATTTTATTCTAAAAACTTTTATTTTACTAACAAAAAAAATAATACTTTTCGCAAGTGTCACAATATTTACAATATTTTTACTTCATATTTCACATTTTAATTGGTTTTCAATCAAATTTAAATACAAACATAGATTTTTTTTTTTTCTTATTATTTATATATTCGGTTCAGTTTGTTTTTTTATTAGTTATTCTGTGAAGAACCGAAACCGAATCGATATATTTCAGTTTTCTAAAATATCAAACCGAATGATCCAATGTTATTCTAAAACATCGAACTAATTCATTGGATCGGTTTGAATCTGTTCAGTTTTCGATTTTTCCTTTCACCCCTACATTTGAATATTAAATGCGCATTTATCAAAAATAATAACCATTATTAATAACCGAAATTTAACATTAAATGTCTAACATTAAAAGCACATTCTTTAAATATAAACTACTAAGTCTTTAGAGCACAACCCTTAGGGTAGGCCAAGCCCAATTCGACCCCCTCTTAGGAGTCGACCATGGAGGTTGTGACCTTTCGGGGGCCGCCAAGACTATTTCAGTCGAGTCAGTCAAATGAGGCATGACCCCTCGTGGGTCAGCCAAGCTCAATCTGACCCCCCCTAGAGGTTGACTAAAGAAAGCTAGAACCCCCGAGCTCAGCCAATTTTAATATGCCCCCCCCCCCTCCCCCTCGAGGGTCAACCAAAGAAGGCTAAGACTTCTTAGGGGTTGAGGTTAGGACTCTCTCTTAAGAGTTGACCAAGTCCAAGTAACACTTGGTGACTTGTGCTATTAGATAACAACGACTAGAAGTTACACTAAGAGGGCCAGTACCCCCTAGGAGCCAGCTATGAAAGTCAGGACTCTAAGGGGTAAATCGAGACCAAAACCGACCCAAAGAGTCAGTCAAGAAGGCGAGGATCCCACGAGGGTCAACCATGGAGGTTAGAACTCTCCCCTAGGAGTCGACCAAGTCCAAGTAACACTTAAGACCGTTGCGTAGTTAAGTGGCAATGACCAAAGGATACACCAAAATGATCAATACCCTCTGAGGTTAATCGTGGAGGTGAGAAGTCGCAAGGGTTAAACGAGACCAAAGTCAACCTCCAAATGGTCAATCAGAGGGTCAGGACCTCGCAGGGGTCGACTATGGAGGTTAGGACTCTCCCCCAAGAGTCAACCGAGTCCAAGTAACATCAAGGACCGTTACACTTCTACGTTTTAATGTTCACGAGTTACACCGAGAAGGTCAGGATCCCAAAGGGTCAGGCGTGGAGGTCAGGACTCCCTAAGGTCAACCAAGTCCCAGTAACATCCAAGATTGCTACACCACGAAATTGTAACGATTAGAAGTTACGCCAGTACTTATTCCAAGCTTAATGATTGACGTTACAAACGACTGACCATTAAGCCACCATTAAGTGGCTACGATGGTTACAACTTCACCTGCTATAAAAGAGTCAGAAGGTTACATTTCAATCCAAGTTGTTCCAAACGTTCTAAGCTAAAGTGAGCTATTTTTAAGCTAGCAAACTCTCTTTACACTCTCTCTAAATACTTTACTGACTTAAGCATCTGAGGCCCTGTGGCTCACACGACACTGATGTGCTTAATTTTTGTCATTTTGCAGGCATCCCGTTTTCGATAATACAAAATTATTACTGTTGATTTTTTAGGACCATTATCGGCACCAACAAAAATAGTTGTCAATAGAATTACCATTGCATGATGGGAGAGAAAAATCACACAAATAATATTAGTAGCAGAAGTTCAAAAAGAAAATAAGGGTCGCTCAAATGTGACAGGGAATCAGGAGCGAACAATGAGTTTTTTGTTATTGGGATTAATGTAACTGAACCAATTGGTCTGTCTAGTTAAGCAAGCGACCAGAGAACCAATCTTGTTTGAGGACCGGACCGTCGGCTCTCTTGAATCGATCTAGTTAAGTTTCAAGGCCTTTATGGCTAGTTCTATGGACTAGTCTATCTAAGTTCCCCCTTGCCTTCCTTTTAAGTTTTTTTTTTTGTATGCTGCGACTGTGCTTTTGGATTTCTAGTTGATCTGAACGTTTTATTTTCTAGATTGTATTTAGGGTCGAATAGTTGGTTTGTAAGGTAGACGTGCTTCCCATTAGGAAGTGATTAGATTTGGAAGAGAGGAAGAGAAGACGAGAAGGAGGATGTTCAAATTCTTGGTTATTTTTAGTACATAGTAACCTCTTCCCAACTCCTCAACTTCTCTCCAATATCACATCAAATCTCAAATCAAACTTTACATCAAATTTCATCTAAAATAAACGTATTGTCTCCTAAACACAAATTCCAAAAAAGTTTTTGCGATTTCTCCTTTCTAAAACACCAATTCCCAAACAAGTACTTCATATCCCTAAATCACTTCATTTTCTCTTCTTCCTCCACTTCCTCTTCTCACCTCCCATCGATCCTAAAATCCAATCACCCCTCAATGTTTATCGGGAATTGGTAGTTCACAAGTCGCTTTAGTTGAAGTCACAATATCCCAACAAGATTAAGACTTTGGCACTGAAAGAAATTGCTTACATTATAGATCCAACATTGTTTGCATGTGAGGTTACATTCTGACTCGTGTTCTATTGGTTTTATGGTTATTAATGAAGTTTGTTCGATTTCAAAAAAAAAAAAAAAACACCAACTAAAGAAAATATTTGAAGTGGCCAATTGGAATAAGAATTTTCACCATAAAAGATGAAAAAAAAAAATTAAGCCATAGAATCAAATAAGTATCCAACCAAACAGCAAATCCGATGTATAACTCCCATCACAAGATAAGGAATTCTGTTATTTGAACTCAATGATATAATCTTTGAGTTCAACTAACATAATGTATAACTCGATAACTAAAATGTTTTTACGGGTTCAAATCTCTCCGTCTAAAATGCCGTTGAATTAAAAAATAATAATAATAATAGACAATCGTTAATTAATCATAACTGCATTCAGCCTTTCTTTGAATGTTACAAACAAAAGAACATGCAAACAATCCTACCTCAAAAGAAGTTTGAAGCTAAGTAGAAGTTTGAAGAACTAAAAAACCAGTACTTGAGATTCATCCTACGAATAGTCGTAAAAAGTAAAGAGATGCTCTCACATGTCGACTGGTCCGAATGGATCATCAGCATACTGTGAATCTCCTGCAAATGAATCAAACCTCGGTCTTGCGGGCTGATCTCTTCCTAGAGGGAATTGCCAAAATGAATCGGAATTCTCATAGAAGATATAGAAAACGACAGCCGATGCAGCAAATAGACTTACGAGTAGCAAATAGATCTGCCACTCTGCAAAATTAAAGCGTGGTAAAATTAAGCATAGCGAAGACAGAAATATCGTAGTCATAGATTCCGAGCAGAGAAATGAAACAGAGAGATACCTTTCCAATCAGCAGGAACGTTTAGCTTAGTCACCAAAGCCCCCCATTCAACTGAACTAGTAAGAACAACCCTACCAAAGGGAAAGAAAAAATTTGCATAAGCAAATAGCCAAACACTGAAAGAAAAAACTAATAGGAATACCATTAAGGACATTAATAAAAAATCAGTTACGGAGTTTGTTATGCTATTTGTTTACAAATAGAAAGAGTGGTTGAGGAAGTCTGACCATTATTTAGGCCCTATTGCATAATCATTTAGGCTCGTCTGATAACAATTTGATTTTTTGTTTTTGAAATTTAAGTTTGTTTTTCACTCAGATTCTTTGCCAAGAGTTTCATTTTTCTTAAAAAAAAGTAGTTGAATCCTAACAAAATTCCAAATTCTAAAACAAGATTTTGGATGCTACATTTTTTAGTTTTCGTATTCTGTTTGGTTTTTAAAAATATACGTCAACCGTAAAGATCAAAGAAAGGAAAATCATAGGATGAAATAGTTTGTAGGATTAATTTTTTAAATAAAAAATAAAAAACAAAATGGTTATCAAACTTGGCCTTAATTTTTAGTTTTTGGTTTTTTAAAATTTAGCTTATTTTCTCTCCATTTCTCTACCATGTTCACATCTCCTAAGGAAGCACTTGAATTTCTAGCCAAAATCCAAAAACGAGTTTTTGAAGAAAAAAAAAAGTAGCTTTCAAAACATGGCTTGACTTCGGAAACATAAGCAAAAGGATAGACAACACAACAATGAAGCCTATAAGTGGATGTATAATTTATAAGCTTAATTTTTAAAATAAAAAAATAAAAAATAAACAACTAAATGGTTATCAAACGGAACTTTAGAGTTTAGTGGTGTTCAAGTTTGAGAATGACCGAGAAAACGAGGGTCTAAATACCTCAAACTACTTGATTTATCTTGAGTTCTCTTGCATTGCAATCTATTCCAGTTATAAAAAAAAAAGTTCTGCAATCAAGTTCAATAGTTCACCTTTCACTGGGGCAGAACTCTAAAGTGTTAATGGATGTACCAAGATGCAGCCTCTTGCTCATATGACTGACTTCCATTTTCTTTACTTCAGCCACACATATATCCCCATCCTTGCTTCCTCTATAAAGGAAAACTTATCACATTTAGTCAAAAACACACTGAAGCACACAATAAAAAAAAGTACAACTAAAAAATTTGTATACAGATGATATCATCATGCTTGAGGTATCACGAAGAGATTTATCAATTGATCTAACACTATAGATTTAAGATTAAAGTAAACAATAACTGATTTCAAAAAAAAAAAAA
>JBBMEG010000015.1:3465379-3491392 GCA_037832605.1 Cyclanthera cordifolia | reverse complement strand
AATTGGATTAGTTATAAGTTCTTAGTTTTTCAGTGTTTTTAGTCAAATTATTGTTAGTATTGGATTTTTTTTTTTTTAGAAATAAATTTGTTCCATTCCATAAAAGTTAAGATTAATGTTAAATTTTATTTGTAGATTAATGTTAAATTTCATTTTGCAAAAAGTATTTGATTGTATGCTAAATCATTATTTGGATATATTCTTTTATTTTTTACATTCAAAATCAAGAACTTTACATTAGACAAATAAATAGTATATTAAATTTTAGGTAAAAGGTTTTCTAAATTGATAAATCAGCATCCATTTATGAGAAGTTTGGGGAATGTTTTTTAAATTGATTAACATGAAATTAAATTATAATGTTGGTATTCAAAATCATAACATTTTAATTATTAGATTATATAAGTCATTTAAGTTATGCTTTTGTTGGTATCTCGCCTTGCGTATCAAATACAAAACAAAGATAACATTTAGACTTGTTCTTCTATTCAAGAACAACAAATTATTTCAGTTTTCATTTATTAAAATTCCTAAAATATTTATAAACGAAGGATCTTTCCAACAGCTAAAATAAGTATATGATCTTGCAATAAGCCTAATCATCAACGGCATATAATTTCAAATGCTCTTTTGGACCCAAGTTTCGAAAATCTCTGGTCGAGACCGACCTCCGAACCTGACCAGGGACATGCGTGTCATCGTCTTCGAAGTTGAAGGTCGAGTATACTCTCAACTTGGGCAATGGAGGCAAGTTATTGGCAACTTCAATATGGCCTTTGGTTATAGAGGATTTCTTATTAGATGATGCAACTGGAGATAGCAAGATGTGTGAGCTTCCCTTTCCCCTTCCTGTGTTCGCACTCGATGAGCTGCTCGTTGTAGTACTCCCCTTTCGGCTTTCTGTGTAAGCACTCGAGAAGGTGCCTGTAGTACTCCCTCGTTCGTAACTTTGTTTATTAGCATCACCCATTTGCTGCAAAAGTCAAAATAACAATAATGTCATTACATATAACCAAAGTAGTTACATGAAATTCATTGGTAGAGTATTTGCGACCTTTTTTTTTATACAGCTCAGAGCTTTGTTCACCTATACTTGGAGTACCCACCAGCCCAAAGGACCTACGACTACCCCAAAGGATGAACCTAAGAATATCAACCGTTTTAATATTTAAGTTCACATAATGGCTCGGACTTGAGATCTCTAAGCTAGTATGTCCAAGAGATCCCAAATCCTTGCCTGCACTAGGGATACAAGGCAAAACTGAAATAAACCGCTAAAATCAATCGATTTAATTGAGCGGTTTCAATTTGAAATTTAGAAAAATTGAATGCTATTGGTTCGGTTTCGGTTTTCCATCTTGAAAATGTCTAAAACCAAACCGGCGGATTATAAATTAATAAAATTAGTTTTCGTATAAAAAGAAACACGCATGGTTCAACTGGCAGGTCATCCATCTATTTCCAAGATACACGGATGTGTTTTAAGTGAATATATATTAAAATTCAGATGGTAAACAACGTAAAGCAATGGTGTGCCACTTAACAAATGTCCCATGTCTTAATTATTTTGGATTTAAGCAAATGGTTCACTATACCGAACCGTCTAAACCATCAATTTTTCAGTTCAAAGCTGTTCGATTAGATTTAGATAATCGTTCGGTTTAGTTTCTCATTTTTTAAGTAAATTCCTAGGAGGTTCGGTTCTAGTTTGACCATAAAACCGAATCAAACCGTGTGTACACCCCTAGCCTGAACTATGACTACATATCAAGTTAAAATTTAAACCGAAAGATCAGTTGCTTTGAAGCAGAAAAAAAAAATAATAATAATAGTTTCATTCTGAAAATTCTTATAAAAAGAAACTCAAAAGTAGCTCTAGAACTTGGGACATGCTGAGAAGTTTGTAAAGAAAAAACCTGTTTGAGAATGTTTGGTTCTACTTCTGGTATTTCATTGGCTAAATCTTTCCTCCGGCGCTCCCGATGTGTATGAGAACGCTTCGTCACTTTAGAATTCCTGGACCTGTAAATTGATTGGATAAATATAGTTCGCAGTCACCTAAAACTGAAACAAAAGGACACTTCACTTGTTTTCATTATCCATAGTAAAATACTACCAGTGATTACTCATATGCAAGATCATTGACATTTGAAGATGAAGTCCATAATTTACAAGATTGTCTAAAATACAGTAATCTCAAGCTAACAGAGAACTTACTTCTGCTGATTCATTTGATTCGGTTCACCGGGGATTACAGGAAGACCCGAAAGGTCACATGCCAGCGGGCTCGTGTAAAAGAACTGCAGGCATATAATTCATTTGTTTCAATATAATGTTTCAGCATCATACTGTTGCAGATTCACTACCTAAATAAATTAAGATTCTAAATTCGATAATATACTTCATTTTCGAGGGCTAAAGACGCCGAACCACGAAAGGAAGGCTCTAGTGAAAGCAGAGTGCTAAGCAGGCCTGAAGAAGATGATGGTAAACGCTTAAACAATTCCCCGATACTTGGTCGATACGACTGTGGAGGTTTGAATGTTGGTGAGAGCTTTAGTTTTTTCCAATATTCTTCGGATGGCGTACCACATAACTTGAAAATTTTGTGGAGTTGCTCAACCTGAACCAACACAAGTAAATTCATTTTCGAAACAAAAATTGAAACTTTAGTTTTATCATACATCAAAACATAGTTCAACACCGAACCAATTCACAATCATCCATCGAAACTTCAGCAAAGATTGAAAATTTCACCTCTGTTCGAGCTGGAAGAATTGGCCTTCCGGTGAACATTTCTGCAAAGAGGCATCCAGCACTCCAAAGATCAATGCCAACTCCGTAGTCTGTAGCACCCAATAATAGCTCCGGAGCTCGGTACCTGTTAAAAATATTTCTTAAGATTTTAGGTGATTTAGCATAGCATAACATCAAACATCAAAGTAAAATGTCTTTGATTTTCATTAATCAAATTAAAATTCAAGTTCACACGTGATGAAGTTAAGAATAAACAAAAAATGAGTACACTCCTAACCTATTAGAGTTTAGTTATGATTTAACCATACCAAAGTGTCACGACACGGTTCGTAAGATGTTTTTTTGTTCTAAAAAAATTGGCAAGTCCAAAATCTGCAATTTTCAGCATCCCATTTTTATCGATTAACAGATTCGATCCTTTGATATCGCGGTGTAATATCCCCTTATCATGGCAATGCTGCAGACCAGAGAGTAGCTGACGCATATAGCATTTGACCTGCAACAAGAATCAACACAACATCAATTTTAGCATCCAATACCTTAAAGTTGTCACATCATAAAGTAGTAAAGTCGTAACCTGAGGCTCGGTAAGCCGTGCATCGGGGCGGGAAATAACTCGGGCCAGGTCAGTCGGCATAAACTCAAAGACAAGATAAAGACTGAACTGCATTCTTGAGGTGGCCAACCCTTCAAGTTTGGCAATGTTCGGATGATCCAATTTCAGTAGTATCATAATTTCCCTTGCCATGAACTTAACACTCTCGGGTTCTGTTGTATCAAAACGAACCTTCTTAAGGGCAACAATCTTTCCACTTTCCCTATCTCGAGCTTTGTACACATTGCTGTAACTTCCTTGGCCTACCTATTACATAAACATTCCAAAAGTATCATTCATCAACAAATATTGATACCTTTGATAAAAAATTTCAATACTTCACTCAGGTCTAGCAATATCAATTCCTTCGCCAGGAAATCGACATTCACATTACATGTTGAGATATATCTTGAACTATGATACTCTACAATTTCTTAGTCAGGAGCCTCTTCATATATTAAAAGAATTCTCTCCTCTACCCATAAACGTAGCTATCGTACCATTAGTGAACAACGAAAATCCGGGTATCTTTAATATGCTAATTGAACTATACTTATGGTCGCTTGATCAAGTACCAAATCACTTCTAAGTTCTAACCTAGAAGGTTGATTGTAATTTTTTTTTGAAATCGAGAAATCGAAACTTTGCTACACTATACCCAGAATAACCACCAGCAGACATCGAAGGAATGGAAGTACAGGAGGTGCCTACAAATTAATGTCACAGATGAGCTTCGAAACTCAAGTCTTCAACCATTGTGTCACCTCTTGGGGACGGAAGGTCAGCTGTAATTAGATCCCCGAACTAATAAAATCATTGCAATTTGCAGTTAAACCCAACTACAGAACAAGTTATAACTAAAACAAAGAGACAGAAATCAAAGCAGACAATTGTAGTAATCCAACGATGAAAAGCAAACAAACACAAGATTTTAAGCAAAAAACAAACAACAACCTTATCAATCTTGTCATAGGCCTCCACACTCTTGGGAACCAAGCCCGCCAACACATGTTTAGGAACATTGCTAGTCAACCATTTGGGCCACCCATCAACAAGCTCACCATCTCCACCACTCTTTCTGCCATTCCCGCCGCCGCCACCGCCGCCATGGGGTTTCTCTTCATCAGCCAACTCTCGATGTACAAATCTCTTCTGCCCCACCGAGCTCCGGCGAGCATTAGAACCCTGAATCCCAACATACCCGTATTCCAATTTGAGCTTCTCGATTCCCACAGTGGGGGAATTCGTTGAATTCTTGGCTTGTGCACAGCCCATGGATTTGAAAGTGAAATTTAGGATTTGGGAATTGGGGGATTAGGAGAGGAAGGGGAAAAGTGGATGGGGAGAAGCGTTTGGAGTGAGAGATTGCGATGGAGACAAGGAAACGAGATTGGCCGTCCATGGCCGGCAGATTTTAAGAATCAAGAGCGTTGGTCTTGGCTTTCTCCGCTGAATGATTGAAATTGCTATGCTGGGATTTGAGAGAGAGAGAGAGAGATTAAGAAAGATGATCGAGTGGCAATGATGATGACGAATTTGTTTGTAGAAATGGACCCATTCAGGAACTGGATTGTGGCGTGTCGTAGCAAGGATGATGATGATGATGGTTCTTGAGCATCCAATTGGAATGTCACTAGCAACTTATTTTTAGTGATTATTTTGGATGTAGTGATTATCTTCCTTCTAATATAAGAGCTTATTTTGGATGATTTTTTTTTTTAAATTATAATAATGGTGGTTTAAATTGTGATTTTAAGAGTAATCAATATTTAGAATGGATATTTATTTTGAATATTTATAAGTAATTATTGAAGTTAAAAGATGTAGTTTTCAAGACTATTTAAAATAAAAATTTATTTTGAGTATTTAGAAGTAATTATTAGTATAAATATCTCGACTACACAAATCAACCATTGCACCAACATAGTTAAACAAAATATAATAACAAAAGATCTAAACCTACCCATTTGGAAACTACTCCCTACCAAAAAAAAAAAAAGAAACAAAAGAAAGTTGATTGTGAAACGCAATCCGACCCTCCTTAAGGGTCGGCCAAAAAAGGCTAGGACCCTTCGGAGGTCAGCCATGGAGACCAGGACACCGTAGGGGTCGGCCAACTAACTCAATCTAACCATCTTGGGGGTAGGTCATGGAAGTCAGGACCACCTTAGGGGTTTAGCAAGTCCAAGTAACTTTCAAGATCGTTACGCTTCCAAGTTGTAAAACATATAACATGTACTATGAAGGATTGTGTTGAGATATGCCTTGAACTATGATATCTTACGATTATTTAGTTAGGAGTCTCGCTTCTTGATTAGCGAGATGGGCCAAGGGGAGACTCCTCGTTTGAACTCGAGGGCAATACCCTCAAAAGCTATAAAAAATATGTAATTGAATTTATATTCTTGTATTTGACTTTTATATGTATATTTAGGTTGAATGTTGTAATGGGAGTTTTATGAAAATGCACTATATAAAACTTTGTAGAAACTCTAGCCCATTTCATCCAAATTCTTGTATTCTTGTCACTTTAATAAAACAATTCTCTAATCTACCTGTCAACGTAGTTAACACGTTGTCAAGTAAATCATGTTATTAATTGTGCTTTGTCTCATGTTTTATATCGTTTTCTTTGATTATTGTTTCCGATTACGTAATGTTAACCGCCTCCGATTGGATAGATAAAGAGTACTACCATTTATCAATCGGGTCTTGGTTGCACTCTCTCCATTGTTGGCTGCCAAAAATTGTATAAACGAGGTTACTTCACACCAAATAAAAAAAATTAAATATATAAAAAATAAACATAAAAGTTAATAAATTAAAGAAGAGCGTTAAATTTTAGTTCTTATGATTTAAAAATCTAGGTTTTAGTCCTTAATGTTGGGAGAATTTACAATTCAGTATTTATGATTTGAAAAATTAAAATTTAGTCTCTAATAAAATCTAAAAAAAAGTCTATGTCGTTTGTAATTGTCGGTGAATCAAATATGTAGAAGTTAATTATTTATATGTGTTTAATGATGAGAGGGTAAGATAAATAATTGATTAGACAAAAAACGTATCATTTATACATGAGAAGTTACATCTAGGTATTTAATTGGCGTAAGGTTGTATCAAACCATAAGATTTTTTTTTTTTTTTTTTAATCATATATAGGAACTGAATTCTAAATTTCTTTCAAATTACCATAAGAACTAAAATTTAGATTTTTAAACTTTAGAGGCTAAACTCTAACTTTCTTGAAAGCATGAAGGGTATATATATGGTCACTCTTGGGTTGGGTTAGGGATTTTTTTAGAACCAACCCAAAATTTTGGTTGGTCAATCCTCCAACCCGTCCAACCCAACTCTATATCTTCGGGTTGGGTTCTCAAGTTATGTTACTCTCTCTTTTCCTATATAAAACAACTTTATGAATACTCCATAAATATATAACAAATGAATAAAAGTTTAATGATATTTTACTTGAATCTAGATTAACTATTTTATTAGTGCATGTTATTTATCTATATGCTAAAAAACTTATCTTATAAATTAATTTCTATTTTCATACAAAAACATATATGTATATGTATATATTATTCCATAGTTCGGGTTGGATTATGGATTGAACGAGCCACAAAATTTTCAACTCTAGAACCAATCCAACCCAAGCAAAATTTAAAAATTATAACTCAACTCAACCGAACCAATAGCCCAACTCAACCCTTACACTTTTGGTTGGATAATCCAAATCACTCAGGTTGTCGATTTTTTCTTTTGTACACCTTTAAAAAGTATAGAGACTAAATTTATAATTTACTCATAAATGTGATACATATACGGAGAAAATTAGAGATAATTAAAAATATTCATAATTAATTAAAATCGATTTTGTTTTTATTAGAATATTAATTTCAACTACCTTGATGAACCATAATTGAAGGTTTCAATAAATATAATAATTGTATACGTACAATCACAATTATTAAACTCTTTTTTCGTAGAAAAAGAACCATAATTATTAGTTTAAATAAAAAAAATAACCTTAATTATTAAACTCTTTTCATACAAATTAAAAAGAACCATAATTATTTGTTTAAATACAAAAAATAAGCATAATTATTAAAGCTAGCCTCTCTGCCTCACTCTTCATAAATGAATTAGTGTCAGCTTGCATGCATGGCAAATCTCTTGCAATTCCCAACCATATCGTATAACACTCTCAAAAGCCTCTTCATATTATCTAATATTCTATATATATATATATATATATTTGTTCATTTCAATATCTTTCTTATATATTCTTGTTTGTGACTTTGGAAATTAAGTGAGAAATAATCATGGAAATAGAAGTGTGTCAAAATAAAGAGAAATGGAATGATAGTTTGATATCAAAGCTTGAAGCTTTGAGTATCAACAAGAACAAAGCAACAACAAGAGACAAGATATCAGCTCGGAATCAAAATTCATATGGCCTTATCAGTATTATTGTTTCTTGGTCACTCGAAGACATTTTCGATACCATCTTTACAAAACTAAGGTTCTTTTTCTTCAATTTTTTTTTTATCTTATTTTATTTTGCATTTTTCAAAATCCATGCAATCTTCCATTAACATGTTATTAATTATAATGTTGTTAATTAAATTAGGATTTGATGATGAATAGATTGATTATGTGTTTGTGTGCTACTTTTCTTTTTTCTTTTTCTTTTTCTTTTTTTCCTTCAAATTAACATAGTGTATAAAAAAAAATTGAAAAATGAAAAATAATAATAATAAAAAATAAAAAATACCCAACTTCAATTTGATCATATCACATTTTTAGACTTTTATTTGGAACATTTTTTTTATCCACTCCTAAAGTTAAAAACTATGGTTATTATAATTAAATATGTTAACAATAGGATTGTGTGTAACCCCATTAATTGTATTAGTGATAAATTGGTTTAATTATTGTAAGAGTCATGCTTAGTGTTAGTTAGTAATTTATTCTTTTTTTTGTATAGTATAATATGTTTTAGTATTACTGAAAGGGTTGGTGGCGTAGTTGTTTTATAGTTTTGGTGTTAATTCAGTTTTAATACCAGCGTCACGAATTCAATTCAATAGTAGTGCCCTCAATGTAGGGTTTGTGGGAGATTCAAACCTATAACTTTGTGATCGACTAAAACTTTAGTTTTCGTACATCAATTTTCCTTCTTTTTTTTTTGTCTTATGTTTTTTTTTTCCATATATTACAGATTGAAAAGATCCCACAATCATTCAATTCAATAGAGCAATACTTGGGATGTTTTACTAATCCATTACTAGAAGAAACTAGAGCTCAATTACACTCGAGCATGAATCCCATTTCAAAATGTTCATTTGTTGAAGTAATTTCCTTGGAAGAAATGAAACCAATAGGCAGTGGATTATTTGAAATCGACCTTAATCCCAACAAAGACATTCCCACAATCTTAATGCCAGGAAACATATTCATCTTGTCCAATGTCAAACCAAAAGTTGTCTCAGATTTACAAAGATTTGGAAAAACATGGACTTTTGCAACAGCATTCTTGACAAAAACAAAGAACGAAAACAAACCCAATTGTTTTAAAATCAAAACATGGAAAAACTTTGTGATGGATAATAAACAGCCTATGTTTCTTGTCATGTTGGGTAATTTTCTTCCCAATATAAGAATATGGAATGCATTAACCATGAAGGTCACAAACAGAAAGATTTTCAACCAAGTTTTGGGAGTGAGTGATCATCATTTGAAATATTCTGGTTGTGATCTTTGTGAGACAAAGATTGAGTTAATTTCATCAGACAATAATGAGATGCTTAGTACTTTGAATGAATCTCAAGTTAGAGCTGTTACAACATGTCTTGAAAAAACATGTTGTTTCCACAAATCTAGTGTTGATCTCATTTGGGGTCCTCCTGGCACTGGCAAGACCAAGACTGTTGGAGTGTTGTTGTTTCAACTTTGGAAGAATAACCGTCGATCGCTTGCTTGTGCACCGACCAACACCGCTATCATGCAGGTATGAGCTTCAAAATCTTACCTTTATATAACATTTGTTAAATAATTACAAGTTTAGCTGGTTTTGTATATACTTATATATAAGAGAGTTTTTTCTGATAGGTACTTGAGTTTTCAATTTTATGCCTAATAAATATCTACCTCTAACTTTGTTTGTTTGAGTTTAGAGATGTATATGTTGATTGAATTAGTTAAAGAACACATAGTGTGCGAGATGAGGACGACAAACATTATCCGCTAAGGTTTACAAAACCGTTGGGAGAAAGGTTTTTTCCCCAATATTTTCTATAGTCGACCGAACGACCGTCGGTGTAGCCTATGCTAACTCGGTTTTTTTGAGTTCTCTATGATCAACATACTTTTTTTTTGCTGATTGTACGACCACTCTTTAGTAATATGTATTACTGCCAACGTTGTCATATACAATTGTGATATGTAATCATCATATATTGCATACTTACCGTTGTCAGCATTATACGCATGGTCGATGGTCTATAATGTCATTGACAAAGTGCACATGTTAAGGATACAAACAAAGTTGTCTGACATTGGTTAGAAGATAGGAAGATTATGAGTATATAGGTGATGACAACCATCTCTAGTAATACGAGGCATTTCGTGCGAAAATCAAAAATTAGTTAGAAAATGGGAAGATCAAAGGAATATAAGTGATGGCAACCAACTACATTATTTTTTCGAATTGAGAAATCAAACCTTCACTCCATTACACTCGGGATAATTATGTCCGTCACTAGGCTAGACATCGGGAGACATTAAAGAAATGAAGACACATAGGTACTGTCTACAAATTAATGTCACAGGTGGGTTTCGAACTTGGAACCTTGAAGGGAGGACACCTTCAAAAGCCCTCCGACTAGTGTGTCGCACACCTTGGGGACAATGACAATTATTTTCATTGATATGACCCCGTTTAGGTAAAAACCAAAAATAAAACCACGGAGATGTATGACCAAATAGACAATATCATATCAAAATGGAGATCTGGGTAGGGATGTACACCATCCACCGAAATGATTCGATGGGATAAACGTAAAATTTATGGAGTTCATAATAGGAACTAATCAAATACAAAAATTGAAGATTTTGAACTTGTTATTATCTTTCAAAGCAATTACCATAGTCCTAGAAATAGGCAAACATTTGTATAACCAAAAAACAAAGATCAACAACTATCTTGAAGTAGTTTCTAAAATTTTGCAGGTGGCATCAAGGTTTGTTTTACTAGTTAAAGAAACACATGAGAAACAGACTGAATCAAAAGGACTATTCTGCACTTTGGGTGATATTCTTTTGTTTGGAAACAAAACAAAGCTCAAAGTTGAAGATTGTGACAAATACATATTTTTAGATTATAGAGTTGAAAGGCTTAAAAAATGCTTCAATCAGTTTAGTGGTTGGAGGAAATGTTTTTCTTCAATGATTGATTTTCTTGAACATGCTGTTTCTAAGTACAAAACATTCTTGGTGGAAGACAAGGCAAAGAAGTTGTCAAAGAAGTTATCTTTGATTGAATTTGTAAGAAAGGAGTACAAAACAACTTCAAGTTCACTCCAAGAGTGCATATCAATCATTTGCACTCACATTCCCAAAAGCTTTTTGAAGCATAATTTTGAAAGATTGGGTTGTCTTGTGAGTTTGGTGAATTCTCTTGAAAGTTTGTTGCTTTCAAATTTGGTTGATTCAAAGAGACTTGAGATGCTATTTTCAAACAAATCAATTGGTGAAAATCATCTTGAAAATGAGAAGCTTTTGAAGGGAAGGAATGATTGTTTAGTGGTTTTGAAATCTTTGCTAAGTTCATTGAGTATACTCGAACTTCCAAGGACTGGAAGCAAGAGTGGGATTATAGAGTTTTGCTTTCAAAATGCTTCGTTGTTCTTTTGCACGGTGTCCGGCTCGTCTAAGTTGCATTCGATGTGGAACGTCAAGCCTTTGGATGTATTGGTGATGGATGAAGCTGCACAATTGAAGGAATGTGAGGCTGCAATTCCTTTGCAACTTCCACTTATGAAACATGCTATTCTTATAGGTGATGAGTGCCAATTGTCTGCTATGGTTGAAAGCAAGGTAAAAGAACTACCTATATTTAACTCTCTCTTTTTACAGTTTAAAGAAAATGTTTTATAATTATTCAAGCGTAAATTATAAATCTGGTCTCTATGATTTGAAGAAGGTTAGAGTTTAGTCCTTATAGTTTGGAGGAATATAAAATTTAATGTTTTAAAAAATAGAATTTCGTTCTATGGTTTGATAAAACCTAAAAAATAGTCAATGTTATTCGTAAATCTTAGGCGAATTAAGTACGTAGATGTAACTTCTGATGTATGAATGATGCATTTTTTTAGTCCAATCATTTACTTATCTCACACTCTCGTCATTAAGCATGTAAATAACTAACTTCTACGTGTATTCACCAACATTTACTAATTAATGACAGAGACTTTTTTTAGATTTTATCAAACCTTATAGACTCAACTCTAATTTTTCAAATCATAGGCTATAAATTGTAGATTTCTCCGAACCATATAGAATAAAGTCTTGATTTTTTAAACCACATGGACTAAACTGAAACTTTCTTCAAATCATAGGGACCAAATTTATAATTTACCCATAATTCAATTTGATGAAATGCCTTGAATCAGTTGATCTAGGAATACCTAGTATTGAAAACAATATGTTGCTTATGTTTTATATATATATTCGTACTGTGTTTTTTGTTCTCGGGTCTATGATATATTCGAGTCTTCAGAGCGATACATTAATTGTGTTTTATATTTTCGTATTGAGCTTTTATGTTAAGAGTGTATGACGACGTATTGGAGTTATACAACGTTAGTGAACTACGTAAATCTATAAGCTGTTTTGAGAAATCGTATGCTTTCGTTCATAACTTTTGACCTTTGTTCTTATTTTTACTGACCTTTCTCTTTCTTTTGTTTGAAAAGGTGGCTGATGAAGCCAAGTTTGGAAGAAGCATGTTTGAGAGGCTGAGCTCATTAGGGCACAAAAAGAATCTTTTGAATGTGCAATATAGGATGCATCCATCTATAAGCTATTTCCCAAACACAAAGTTCTACTCAAGTCAAATCTTGGATGGTCATAATGTCAAAACCAAAGAACATAACAAGAAGTTTCTTCAAGAACCTATGTTTGGTTCATACTCTTTCATTAATATAAATGAAGGAAGAGAAGAAAGAGATGACATTACACAAAGTTTGAAAAACATTGGTGAGGTTGATTTTGTGCTACAAATTATTAACAAGTTGTACAAAGGTATGTGTGCTCAAACTCAAAAGAGCAAATTAATTAGCATTTTTTTTCTTAATTTTCTTTTTAAATTTGTTTTAATTTGTAGCAAAATCAAGTGTTCAATCAAAAGAGAAGATTAGCATTGGTGTGATCTCACCTTATTCGGCTCAAGTAACTGCCATTAACAAGAAAATCGAGTCAAACTTTAATAACTGTAACGACTTTAAAGTCAAAGTGAGCTCAGTCGATGGCTTCCAAGGTGGCGAAGAGGATATCATTATCATATCTACGGTACGATCGAATGGTGGCTCGTCCATCGGGTTCTTATCCAGTTATCAAAGAACAAACGTCGCTCTTACTCGTGCTAGGTAAATTTTTTGATATTGTTCCTTTTGATATGTTCATGTAAAACATCATACAAGTTATCAAACTTACAAATCCATTGTTTTAGTCATTTTAATAATTACATATTTCGAGTGGACTGAAACTAAAACAACTGGTTTTTAGGTAAGAAAAGTGATGGAATGTGCATTCCTAACATCTTTCTCGAATCCAAAACCGTGCATATGTCTCTGTTTTTATGTCGGATTTGAGAAGTACATTCTTAACATCTTTTCTCGAATCCAAAACCGTGCATATGTGACTAAACTTTCAAATAAGTCTATAGTTTAGGCTTAATTTTTACCACTTTTTCTTGTTGATGTGTTTGTATATATAGATATTGTTTATGGATATTGGGGAACTTCAACACACTATCAAAGAGTAATTCTATTTGGAAAGAGTTGGTGTTTGATGCTATGAACCGTGGTTGTTTCTTCCATGCTCATGAAGATAAGGACTTAGCTATTACAAAATCAGTTTGGAAGGTATTTTCTTTTTAGAAATTATAGCTTAATTGTTTTTAAATAACAAATTAAATTATTATTATTCTTTTAGATGGATGTAGAGAATCATATTGATGATTTAAAGGTTTGGAAACCGAGCATCTTGCAAAAAGTGAGTCTTTTGGAGCATAAGAACACGATTGAACCAGATCGAAACGAGAATGAACTGGATCATAACACAAATGAACCTGATCGAAAAGAGAATGAACTTGATCGAAATGCGAATGAACCTGATGGAAACGAGAAGGCTCTCGTGATGCCTCGGGGACCAATCACTCGTTTAAGGGCCAAGATTCTAGGCATGTGTATATTGCCATTCAATTTTTCATTCAAGTCATGATGAACCAGTAGTCTCTTGGATCGTAGAAGAAGATGGAGGATCAAAACATGAAAAGCACTATATATTGTTTTGAATGTTCAAACTTGTCATAGACTTTGACATTTTGGTTTATTAATTGCTATTATTTCATGAATATCAACTTCTATTATTATAAAATCCTCACTACTATTGATTTTCAAAATTAGGTACGTGTGTTTCTTTCGTGTTATTAACGAGTAATTAAAAATGAGTTTTTACTAACTCATCTTCAAACATGTACAATTAGTTATTATTTGCTATCACTTTGCAAAATTCATCATTCAAATGAGTTATTAACTGCGATTTCTCTATAAAACATGTACACGTGTTATTACATGTGTTGGTTGACTTTTCGTATTGTTTTGGATTTCACTAAGACATATGCTTTATTGCTTTTTTTTTCTCTTTTTTTGAAATTGTTTTACAAATCGGGTACCCAATTTTGGTTGGTTTTATGAATTATTAGTAGATCTATTTAATTAAAAATATATTCAAGATGTCCTAGTTTCTAAAGGTCATTTTACTCATGCCTTAGGTAAAGGCCTAAACAGAACCCTTGCAAGGGTTGGGCTTTTACATAGTTATTCCTTTTCTCTTTTTTTTTTTCCTTTTTTTCAGTCATAATCAACATGTCCTAGCTTTTTAAAGAAAACTTTAATAAGGAGAAACTTAATCTATTGCAAGTGCTCACTATCCAACTAAACTAGAAAGTTGGAAATATTTTAACTTATGATCCCACAAAGAACGGATACACAAAAGTCAAAAATAATGGTAAAGAATTTTGTTGTAATCATCTACGATAATATATAATAATGACTTACATCTCTTCATCTAAATTTTGACTTAAGTTGAATTCTTTACAACAAATGTAACTTAGTCAACAACATCAACATGACTATCAAAACAAAATCTAACTTGTAATAAATGTTAAAAAAAAACATCACTTGTATTGAATTCGTTTTCATACCAATTTATTATATTATCAACAACAATATCAAGAAAGTTCATTTGAAATCTATTAATAACTAGAGAACTAACCATGAAACACAGTTCTCTAACCTATTTAAGAAAATTCATGCCAATTATTAGAATACAATATACCACATTACAACAGGATATGAAACAAAGCCAGTAAAAACAAAAACCAACACAAAAAAACAAAAAATTTAAATATATGCTTCATGGAATATAAAATGAAAACTGATCCTACCCCCATCCCAATTGTATCTTCTTCTCTATGCCGGTCCTCGACTCAACCCTGATCGAGCAAGGAAAGATCTCGCCAACGAGCAATATTTTTCCTTCTGCTTTTTGTATTCGTTGAAACGCAGGAAGAAATAACCGATGTAATCGAAATCAATCGGCGACATCCTTGCCTATGAAGCAGAATGATATGAATGCAACGTTTTGATAAAATTGTAGTTCCATGGATACTGGATATAAAAGGGCAGTGGATAGTGGATGAAGTAAGGTGGTTGGTTACCTGTATAAGCGCCCATAATGCCCAATACAAGTGAGAAGCTAGCATGAATGCGTTTGCCTCCACATACAGAGCTTCAATTTCTTCTTGGGAAACCTTTCAGAAAAATACACCAACTTCTGATTAGTTTTTTTTTTAAAAGATATTTTCAAGTTAGCTCAAGAACGCTTTGATTATTTTCGAAAATAATCTGATCCTATTACATTTGACTGTTAAGATTTAAGAAGCATGGACATGAACATGAGATACGGATATGACACGATATTGATAGGAATATCACACGATACTGATACGGATATGACACAATAATGATACGGAGACACATCATTATTTTAAAAATGACACAGATACGTCGAGAATACGTTATTTATTATTATTTTTATGATATACTATTAAAAGATCAAATTCAAAATATTTTAATTTTTTTTACTAACTATGAAAATAATTCAAACAAGGATGAACATGAAGTGAATGTCCATTTAAATCCACTAAAGAACAAATTCTCATCATTCTTAAATGCCTACTAAATGTAGGCGTAACCAAATTAATAAGCCAACTCATAACAATCTCAAAACTTTTTAGTTTTTACCTCCTGTTCTTTTTCTTTAAACTATTTTCTCTCTTTCTTTCCTTTTTCCATTTTAGTCCATCTATCTTCATTGGACGTTGTATTTGATGGCCTCCACCAACACTACCCGTTGTCGTGCCATCCACATTTGAAACAAATAAGTCTTAAAGAGGTGTCATGAGTGTCCATGATGTATGTATCGGTAAAGTGTCCAAAATAAAGAATAATAATAATAAAAGAGGACAATGAATTTTGAATGTCAGACACATGTCCGAAGAGTGTCCGGAAGTATCAGTGTCCGACACGGATATTTTGTCAAAATAGAAGTGTTTGTGCTTCCTAGGTCAAGATAACTCGTAAGAAATTAATTCCTAGATGACTATCATAATTCATAACCCTAAAAAACATTTTATGATTTAAATACGTATTTTAGTCAACGTACCTCATCCGGTTTTTCTGGTTGTAAATAGTGCCTGAAGAAATGACATTGTTCCTCCTTGGAAGGATAGCTGCTCAACAATTGATAAACTGCAGTCAAACTCTGAGGGGATGTTTGGCATGAGATTTTACACTAGTATTTCAAATTAGTATTTACTAAATACTTTAAAAAAAAACTACATCGAATTTTTTATTGCTATCGTTACTTCTAAATATTAAAAATAAATCCTCATTCTAAATTATAATTTTAAATACTTTTAAAAATTTCATTCAAACAAACTTTTAATTGTAATCATTACTTTTAAATACTCAAAATATATTTTCATTATAAATATTACTTCTAAATACTTTTAAAAACTACGTCCAAACAAGTTTTTTACTGCAATCATTACTAATCATTATTTTTAAATACTCACAATAAATTTTCATTCTAAATATTAATTTTAAATACTCTTAAAAACTACATCCAATCAAGTTTTTGAATGCAATCATTACTTTTTAATACTCAAAATAAATTCTCATTCTAAATACTCTTAAAATCTCAATCCAAACATCCCTGATATTCCTTCATTTTAGAAATAAAATTTACAGTGGAAAACAAGATTTAAGAACCTACCAGGCGTAGTCACAGTCATAGCCTGCATATTCATTGAAGTGATTACCGATGTCGTAGCCTCTGTAATTGTATGATCCGTACTCGAAATCAATTAAGTAGAGTCGTTCTGCATGTTTGTAAGATGAGCAATGAGGTCAAATAGCATGATAAAACAAGATCCTCCACATTTGAAGTCCCAATGCTCGTGTTGTTCTATGTATACACTAACTTTATATTATATCTACTCCGACATCTGCTAAGCTGTTCATTCTCAACGGTGGAAGACATGCTAATGTCGCTTGGACAACAATTTTTCTTTTTTCTTTTCAATGGGAAAATGAAATGAAAATAGACTAATGTGATAATAACACACTCCAAACAGCCCAAAATACCAACATAACTGAAAGTAAGACTCTAAATAAGAAACTTAACCGAACTCTGCGGACTGAAGAAAGGAGGGAGATAAGATGAAACCAACCTCCTCCAAGTCCTCCACACATTCAATCATCTAACCTATCGAAGTTCTTATTTTCTTTTTAACAAAAATTATTCACAACTTTCTTGTTCGACTCTACCCGTGTTTTAAAATGCACAAGACGCACAAAGGTGCAAAGGCTCTCTGGAGCCTGAGGCGCAAGGCGAAAAAAAAGGCGCGAGCTTTATTAATAGAGGCGCACCATATATATATATATATATATATATATATATATATATATATATATATATTAAAATATATATAGATATATAGATATATTTGCCACAAAACATTTATATTTATCTATTAAACAATAAATATGTAAATTAACTCTCTAAAATTTAAAATATCCAATAAGTAAATAAGTCTAATAACAATTAAATTGAGTTTTAAAAGTCAATAAAAAAAAAGACACATGATAATTAAAACATTTATGAATACATTGGAATGAATATATAAATATATAATAAATAAAAATGGTAAATAATGAAACATGTCATAATGATAATATTTAATTATATAATTTTAATTATAGAAGGGGAAGAGACACCTAAATTTAAAAGGTAAGCAAATTCTATTTAAATTAAATATGCATTAAATGTGAATGGTCAAATCAATAATTTCTATCAACATCACATATTAACCCATGTAACTTTTCATATTCTATTTTCTTTTATTTTACACAAACCCTACTTCTCAATTCTCATTCCATTTATTCCTAGTCTTCTCCAGCCTTAAGTAATTTTCATCTTCCTTTCCCTCTCTTTTTTTTTTTCTGTTTAGGTCAAGGATTGCAAAAAAAAAAAAGAGGGCCTGGGGCATGCGCCCGAGCGCCTCATGAAAAAGCGCTCGAGGCGGTCGCCTTAGTGTGCGCGCTGCGCCTGGTCGAAGCGAAGCGTACAAGGTGCGCCTTTTGGCGCCTTTTTAAAACACTGGACTCTACCGTGACTTTTTTCAAACAATTTAATATAAGATTGTTGGAGGGGTAGAATCGCTTCTTTTCCAAATCTTCAGACAAAAAAAAACATTGAGGTCAACTGTAGAATAAGTAATAGCAAACAATGAATGACATAACTATGACGCAGAAATCAGAATTGCCACTTTCACAACAATTTTGGAAGTACAGTATATTTTATTTGGAGAAACTGCTATAGATGGACAACTTTCACCTCAACAATTTTAATTAGAGCACTTTCTCCAAAATATTTCATCTATAGGAAATTTTTGTACTTTCTCATACTCCAGAATTACCATCTTCCTCTTATTAGCTTTCAATCAGCTTAAGTCATTGAAGGCAATCACTTAACTTGATTTTAAGCGTAGATATTTAGGTCATTTTAGGGGGAAACCCTTTCTCTACTATAAACAAATTATTTTCAAAAAATTTCTAATCATACAATTTCTTTGTTGTTTTTTTTTTTTGTGTACATGAAAAATTCCCTTTTATTTCAATGTTACTAAAAATTTCTACAATTTGAAGAACCAAATCAGCATCTAGTCCAACTCCCACCTCCTAATAAGGCAGACAAACCATTTCTAATTATTAATGAGGAATTAAAACCCTTATACTCTGCAATAAGAAATCACATCCCAACAGTTCATAAATTGAAGGAAAAAAAAAATAAGGAAGTGATATGGAAAATAGAGAAGGGCAGATGTGTGAGTACATGAGCACTTATATGTATGGATATAGAAACGAAGAAAGTAATTCAAGGTAATGGAGAAATTGAAGAAAACAATGAAAGAAGTGGAATATGTTATCATAAGGGATTACCTTCTTCCTCATTAAGCATCAGGTTCCCAGAAAGCAGGTCATTGTGAGAAAACACTACGGGGGAATTAAGGAGGCTGGTTAGTTCCTGTTCAATTATGACAAGTTGCATCAATAAACAGGACTCTCCTTTCTAAAGCCATGTGTGTATGGTTGACAGCAGATTGGTCACTCAAAAAATAATCAAAAGATAGTACAAATATCATTAAAAGAGTTCTAAGGAAGAAACTACCTTAATCTCAAGTATTTCATTATGAATTTCACTAAATGAAATTGTATCGAATATACTTTGCTTCCCAGTATCACCAAATTGCAGTCCCGAGGCTGGAGGTCAATGATGAGAAATGTCAAAACCAGTTCGAAATAAAATAGAATGCAAAATTGCATGAAGGGTCAAGAAAAATTACCTTTCTCGTAAAATTTCGAAATTTCGTTCCATAACTGTGGTTCTTTAGAACCTGGAATGTATACTTGGTGGAATTTATTAAGCTGTTTGGCAATTTCTGAAGCTAGCTCTGGCTTCCTCATATCTGCAAAATTAACAAAAATATTTGTAATTAAGGTACATAAGATACTTGAATAGAAAAAGGAAAAAAGGGGTAAGATATACGCTTGATACATGAGACAAAGAATGGGGAAAACACTTTCAAGATAAGCACACAAGCAATTCTATTGATGGTTAAAACTAAAAGATGGACAGCTCGGACTAAGGGTTATGAAATCCCCAAAAGAACTTTTGATTGCCCACACTGAATAACGGTCGATTTAGTACATTTGATAATGAGCTAAACCAATAGGTCCTTTCTAATCAATCACCGCAACAAATCGAATTTCTTTTTAAACTCAAATAATGCATCTGAAAGTATCTTCCACAACTTCACCCTCAAGTCTTCTGAAACCACACATCTCCAAAAACAGGAAATCGTTCTCCAAACCCCAAACAATGTCCTAAGACCCAATCAAGGGCTATTTAAATAATTACTTTTAAGACAGAAAAGTTTTAAGAATCTCTGTCAAATGTTAAAATCTAAGCTCACATAAAGTAGCTAAACGTGAAAATTAAATTTCTCTTTTTATGTCTCTATAGATTTTTTTTTTTTTTGAAAACCGAGAAATCGAATCTTTGCTTCACTATACTCGGTATAACCACGTCCGTCCCTGAGTTAGACACCGAAAGAAATCAAAGAAATGGAAAAATTGGAGGTATCTACAAATTAAAGTCACATACGAGTCTCGATTTATGTCTCTATAGATCTTAACTACAAAGTTTTCAATGTGGCCACTATTAGAATGAAGTGCTACATAATAATGCAGCAATCTTCAACGTTGAATCTTAGAATTCGATTGTCTGCAGATAACGTTAAAATCAGACACGCGCTTTCTTACCTGACGATTCTAGCGTACGTGCATGAATGAATGACTGAACCATGCCATTTTTAAAAACTCCTAGAAGCTTGGCACCAAATCCTGCAGCTGATAGATATTTGATTGCCTAAAACAAGATTTTATGAGATTACAGAATGAATAACAAGATAAACGCAAAAGTCACACAGTACAAGGGAAGGGAAACCAAGTGAAAAACAAATAATGAGTAAGCATTATTTGGCAATAAAATTTAAGATGCAGTAAATAAATTCATGGTCTGATTACATAGATGCATTCTAGATTTAATGAAGTCCGGAACTTTACAGAATTCTCTAGATTCAAGAACACGAAAGGGATGTAAGACCATAATCCTAGGACGAAAAAACTTAAAGACGAGATTCAGCTATAAAGCCTTCGCTACATCTCTAAGAAACCGCAAAAGAGATAAGTTAGACTAAATTACAGACAGAAAAAACAATTGGCACTCTCCTCAATAAATGAGAATTGATTACAACAAATAACTCTTCAATACTTGTAAACACGCAAAAGAAAAGTGACAATTTATTAGAGTACTGCCGATCCTAGCAGCTGTATGTCAAACAACAACAACAACAAATAACCACCAATTGTAAATGCTGACCTTAATACTTTTTTCTGATTAAAAAAAAATGCTAAAGCCAACATTTACAATAGATGAATTTAATATACGTTTGAATTTTGAACCAATACAGATGAAATGAAACAACAGATTTCGTGTATTCAGCTAGAATCCAGTGTGGCTTTCGAATTACAGAGGATATGATCAGATTGTTTTAGGGCTAACAGTACTAAAAGATGAAACAACATGTTCGCCAAGACACAGGAAAAAAGAGAGAAAACGACCTAAAGAACACAATCTAAATCCAAACACACAGCTTATACAAACAACAAAAATTAAAATTAAAAAATAGAAATCTCTACACAGTAATCGATGAATTAAACGTCGCAATTCACCTGCAGTTCCCTATCACGATTAATAACATAATCCGTGTTAGGTCCATATAGTCGGACGGTAACAGAAACGCAACTACCACTTTCCTCTTTCACTGTAACCTTAAGCACTACAGAAGTCAAAGAACACCAAAAGAAACTAAGAAATCAATAAACATCCCAGCCTCGAACACACTCGTCTAGTTTTCATCAAAACTAACGAAGAAATTCATTGTAAACGCAAACACTCACGTAGATTAGTGATTCCACCAGAGACCGTTTCAACAGAGAATCGAGAATCATCCAACTTAGACCACTCCTTGAACAGATCCTTACAAAGCTCTCTAGAAGAAAATCAATAAAACGATTCAGAACAAAACAAAACAAATCTTACAGAATTAGCTTCAGCAACCGCACTTCTCCGAGAACGGAGGAGATGAAAACATCAAATTCATAGAAACGATAAGCAATCTAATCATATTGCAACGCATTTAACGAAAAAACAGAAGAAAAAAAAACGGCATAAACAAACTGAAAAAGGATTCGATACGAACATGATGTGAGGAGTCATGGCGGGAAGAGGAAGAGATAGGTCGACGGAGAGAGTCGATAACCGATAAGCTTCGACGTTGGCTTCTCCATCTCCGCCAGCTTCTTGAACTTCCATGGGGCCAATGTGGTAGATCTTCTCGGCTCCCATAATTTCTCCCAATGCTTTTTTTGTTTTTCTGACAGAGAAATGAATTTCACAAACTATTCCAGAGAGAGACTTGGAACCGTTCGTGTAGGAAAACTTAAAGAAATTGATTTTTTTTTTTTTTTTTTTTCATCTAAAAAAAAAAATTTGTAGCGCCAAATTTTTAATTGTTTTCTTAATCATACAAAATTTTCTCTTAATTATTTATTAATAGCTTTCGCTGTGATTCTCCACCGTACGATTGGAATATCAAACTCAAATTTATAATTTATCTGAAGAAAATATCTTAATCAGGCAAACCTCCTTGATGTGATGTGGCCAATTATTTAGTGTCACAATTTTTTTTTTTATATATAATTATTGAAGTATAAAATTTGCCCCACCACCCTCCTTAATAAGTTTGGCTTCTTAAATCACAAAAAAAAAAAAAAAAAAAAAAAAAAAAAAAAAACACAGCATACGTGCTTTAATATTTAACGTACCAGACCTATCTATGACATTAATTTGTAGTCTTCATACTTTTGATGTCTCTCGGTGGTGACTTAAGGACGAGCATAATCACACTCGTATAGTGTAATTATCTATTCTCAAAAAAAAATCACCATACCTTCTTTTATTTTAATTATTATTTTTGAAATGCGAACTCAACTTATATTAATTTTTTGTTGAAGAAAAACTTATTTTAATTTTTTAAAGGAATGTTTGTTTGTTTACCTCTTCTCAAATATCTCAAAAAAAATGAGGGGATATTAAAGAAATGGATACTATAAATTAACGTTACAGATTGGTTTCGAACTTTGAATCTTAAATGGAGCATGCGTTCAGAACCCAAGTCATCAATCAACTGTCTCTTTATAACCTAAAAAATGAGAAGTTAAACTAACTTCTCGCGTTTATAAATAACAAAAAAAAAATTAATTTTTTTTACAAAAAATTACAAGTTATTATTATAACTCATCTACGAACAAAACACATCCAAACGAGTTATTAAAACAATTATTTTATTAACTTATTCACAACTTTCTAACCATACACCTTCTTACAAGTTAAAGGTTAAAATATCATTTTGATCCATAAACTTTCAAATATCCAATTTTAGTTCTTATATTTTCATATTTGTTTAATTTTAGTCTATAAACTTTAATATTTGTTTAATTTTAGTCTTGAACTTTCAAGTGTCCAATTTTAGTTCCTCTAAAAAAAAATCAAAATATCTAACAAACATTAGAAATCTATAATAATCAAATGTCATTCATCTTCTTCATCCTTACTTAGATTCTTTATAAACCTTTGTTTCTATTTTGTAAGGGGTTTGGATTGAAATTTTAAGAGTATTTAGACAGAAGATTTATTTTGAGTATTTAGAAGTAACGATTGCATTCAAAAGCTTGCTTAGATGTAGTTTTCAAGTGTATTGAAAATTAGTATTTAGAATGAGTATTTATTTTAAGCGTAGTCATGAGTATTTATAATTAATATTTATAATCAAAAAAAAAAATTATTTTGAGTATTTAGGGGTATGATTCAAGTCAAAAACTAATTTAGATGTAATTTTTATAAGTATTTAAATTAGTATTTATAATAAATAATTATTTTGAATATTTAAATGTGATAATTACAATCAAGTTTGAATGTAGTTTTTTTAGAGTTTTCAGCAGATACTAGTTTGAAATACTCTTCCAAAATCTCAATACAAACACCTCCTAAGTATTGACAAAATTGGTCGAGGAAGAAAAGGTTCAAATCCACGGAACATATCCAACAAGCTTCAACCCTAATTTTATTATTTATTTATTTTTTAGATTATTAAAGAATATATGAATCTCTTTCGTCTTCTTCTTTACTTTGATTTTTAAACTTTCCTACTCCAAAAACAAAAATATATTATTGATTTTCTTTTTACAAAGTTGAAAACTAAAATTACACAAATTTAAATAAACATCAAAGTTTAGGGACTAAGATTAAATAAATATGAAAATCTGTAAATTAAAAATTAAATATTTGAAAGTTTAGAGAACAAAATAGAACAACATGAATGTGACATGATCAATATATTAACCTAAATTAAACTTATTTATTATTTTTGTCTTATATCTAAGATTTTAAATTTCGGTGATAATTCCAACAATTCCATGGTCCAATTTTCTTTTTTTTTCTTTTTATTTTTTTATTTTTTTATTTCCATGGTCCAACTTTGACGAAAATTAAAGTTTTAGCGTTGAAACTTAACACCGGTGGAGTTGTGCAAAATTCACTATTTTCTTTATGAAAATAGCTAAATTCCACGTGGAATATTTTTCAATTTATTCTTTTTTTCAAATTTTGTAAATATTTTTAATAATATTTGATCATATGAGATTTCAATGACCTCTATGAATGAAGAATATATATAATTTCGATTTTAATACGTGGGATGTGAAATATAATCTTTACATGTTCCTCTAATTCATAAAAGAATGTTTACTTGAAAAATCTTCGGTTTGTTGAATTATCTTTCAAATTTCTAAATTATTAAAAATGAAAGAACTTCTTTATTTACATAACTATTTACATAACTTTGGCCACCTCTATCGGTTAAAATTTGGACTTTCATATTTAGGTTCATTAATTAAATTTGATCATTCTTTAATTTTGATCAAAATTCAAAGTAAACTTATGCTTGATTCAATTTAATTTTGAAAAATATTGTTTCAATATTTAATTTAATTTTGTCATTAAATTCAAAATGATAATGTGAAAATTTATGATTGGCCAAAATTTCTCGATCAACCATATTTTCAAAATTAAATTGAATCAATATTCATCATTGGCCAACAAATCAATATTCATTATATATAGCAAATGAACAAAAACCAATAAGGAATAATATACTGTAACCGAAGATAGTTTTACATTGGAGAGAGTCTTACAAATGCAAATAATAATATAATAAACAGAGCACACATAGAAACAAAACTGAAAACCGAAACGAGTGACTATAAACAGCGATGCCGATGAACGAGGGGGAAATGTGACCATTGAATACAGTCGTTGTCGTCGTCTTCAAGGTCATGATTTATCTGGATTGCGATAATCGATAAAGAATGTTGAGCAAAGGAAACAGACAGGCATCTTCCTTTTTGTAGAATGAGGCGATGAACTACATAACTGCACAAGAACAACTTCTCTTGTTTCCACTTTCGAACTCGTCATCCGAAAAATCTGCTTCACTGGCAATGGAAATCAAAACCAATTAGAGAGATGCTTGTATTATAATGAAACATTCCAAAGAGTAGAGAGATGAAAATGAAATAAAGATGGGAACAAATGAGATAAGAGAAACATATTATCCACGTGCAAATGAATCTTCGATTATGTTGCTTCGAACAGACTCAAATGATCCAAAAATGAAAACTGAACCATCATGGAGTGGCGTGGTGGTGAAGAAAGGCCTTTATGTGTTTAAGGTAACAGGTTCAATGTAGTCAGCCACCAACCAATGAGTTAATTTCCTACGGGTTTCCTTGACATCCAAATGTTGTAGGGTCAGGCGGTATGTCCCATGACCATAGTCAAAGTATGTGCAAGCTAGCCCGGACAGCCACAGATATCAAAAAAAAATGATAACTGCATTCTGCTTTCAAAAGTTAAGATAAGGACCCTTAAGAAGCTCTTGGTGTTGATATACTCCGTTATTTTTTTTGTTTTGATATTACTCATCTGAAGTATGTGCAAGCTAGCCCGGACAGCCACAGATATCAAAAAAAAATGATAACTGCATTCTGCTTTCAAAAGTTAAG
>JBBMEG010000015.1:3446131-3465279 GCA_037832605.1 Cyclanthera cordifolia | reverse complement strand
ATAAGGACCCTTAAGAAGCTCTTGGTGTTGATATACTCCGTTAGTTTTTTTGTTTTGATATTACTCATCTGAACTTTTGAAAGTATCATAAATAAACCGTAATACATCTGAGTGAGAGGGATTCTGACTTTCCGAGGATATGAAAGTCATGGTTAAAAAAAGTTTAAAAGAATGAATGGGGCACCTTTTTTTAGTTTCTCAATTGAAGAACTCATAAATTAAGCATGGTAAGCTTAGAGAAATTATAGGTTGGGTGACTTCCATAAATGAAACATATGAATGTAAACAAAAGAACTCATGTTGGTCTACAGGAGCAGACTTTACTCTTAAAAGCACGGAAAGGTCATTGGATAACGTGGCCATCATGCAGGGGATGCAAGGGCATACCAGGGCCAAGAGGAGCCAAATATGGATTCCGAATCCTAGGTTGGGGCGTTACATTAGGTGCCAACCCGACTTCATTAACTTCCTATCCTTCAATCTCCCATCTTCTCCCTATGCTACACTTGTAGCTTACTTCAAAGTATAACAGACTGAGTCCAGATGTGAAAGCGAAAGCTTGCTGAAATACAAGCATACACATGTTCCTAAAGTACGTACATAAAACTATTTAAGTAGTACTTGTGAATACTTTATTTATCATTTAACCATTTTTTTTTTAAACTCAACATTTGACTTGTATGGGGTTAAACACTCATTCATGTTATCACTCATTCATTCAAGAGGTTTGGCCATTTATTTCTTCAAATATTTCTATTTTCGTAGCGATAAGAAAATAAAATATATATTTTAAAACGAAAAACCTAACTAAAACAACAAAACTCAGCTAAGGAGAACACGGAAATGGGCCAGCATTAACAAAAAAGATGTCGTAGAAGATGATGAAGGATAAAGTCTAGCCCTAAATAGGGATCCGCTAGTAGCAATATTCATAGGTAGAGAAGGAACGTGATAAATGAAATCAACTCACGTAATTAAGGGTCAAAAGAGTTGTAGCTCAGCGGCATCAATGTAAACCCAAGAATCATGAGGTCACAGGTTCAAATTCTCCTACCCCAACTTTGTAATCTCAAAAAGAAAAAAAACACTCATATAACTAAGGCCCCATAGTAACAATTTGATTTTTCGTTTTTGATTTTAGCAATTTAAGTTTTTATTTACTCAATTTCTCTGTATATATTTCATCTTCTCTTAAGTAAATTTGAAAATCCTAACCAAATTCTATAAACCAAAACTGGTATTTGGAAGCTATTTTTTTAAGCTTTCAATTTTTTTAGTTCTTAAAACCACAAGTAAGATTGAGATATCAAAATAATGAAAACTACAATCAAATGGTTATCAAACAGGGTCTAAGTTTTGTGCTTTGGGAAAAAATGTAAAGAAACATTCATACCTGGGCTCAAACTCCCTGATCTCTACAAGTTCACTCCCACAAGCATCAGTCCACTGAACTTTCCTTCTATCAGTAGGACAACTTATATCACCATCTATTTTACTCATTGTTTCACTTTCTTTAGCATTCTGATGAGAAATTGAAACACCATTACCCCGCCTTTTCAAGCTACTTTTAAGGGCTACACTTCTTAAATCATTACCATCTTCCACATCAGGAATTTCATCTTTCTCCTTGTCATTACTTACAGACCGAGGCAAAGAATCGTGTGGTAAGGTTGGGCCTACTTTAAGAGAAGAAGGGGAACTACTGTCGAGCCCTGCGGCAGTGCGACCAAAGCAAACAAAGGAGGCACAGCCGCGGGAAATTCGGTTCTTCGTGGAAGCCAGCTGGAGGTCAGATTCTGATTCTTGTTCCACCAACTGGTACTGATTCCACGGAGAAACTCTCATGGGTTTATCTTTGTCCTTTTGACCCAAAAAGAGAAGAGTCAAACCGTTGCTATAGCCAGATGCTGAAGAAGAAAAGAACCCTCCTCCTTCTACTGCCAATAACATCAGTTATACCTCATCTGGGGTGCTCAAATTTTATTCCTGGGAAGGCTTCCACCCCTCAAGCAACCAAACACACCTATCTGCCACCATTCATCGATAATCAGAAAGGCTCACATAAAAATATCAGAAAACAAAAGCAGGGTATGTTTTATCACAAATGTATAGGGTATTCATTTACTGATGATACTGTACATAATAAATGCAAAAACAGAGAGGCAAAATCTTAGAGACTGTTGAAAAAATCACACACACAACATGTAAATTGAAATTAAATTTGTATCTCGTGTATCGTCGTAACGTGTATCATAAGTTTTGAGTAACATATATAAAACATAAAGCATTCATTAAATAATGATATCCCCTACAAAGATTAAAAAAATAAACGGAAAATGACAGTACCAAGACTTAAGTGAATGAGTGTAATATATGGTCATTTGCCAGCCATGGAGGAGAGTGTAATATACGGTCAAAAGCAGGGTATGTAACATTGATCATACATGAAACAACGGTAAAAAAAAAAGAAGGAACAGAGAGAGGGAATAACACCAACCAAACGTTCAATTAATTACAAGTTTGCAACTACTTTCTGACTGTTTAAAAAGAAACTATGATAAAACTTAAGGATCCATAGAATTGAGAAAGCTCTTAAGAAATTCGAAATGCATAGACTCTCTGATTACTGAAACGAGTTACGCAACCAAAAAGCGAGACAATAAGTCGCATATGGTTAAATTCACAAGACGAAATAGAAGAAAAATGGCGAGAATCTCCGAACTTGTATCACTAACTCAACTAAAATTTATCATTACACTATTATCCAGTAAACCGTCCATGTACACAAGGAGAATGCCTCAATCGAAGTAAAACAACTGATAAAAAGCAGTAAACAGTAACTAAAATCAAGGAAATGAGAGTGGTAGAACAATAAATTCCAAAGAGCTTCTGACTTAAAAGTGATGGAAGATCGAATAAAACCAGAAGTAGTAACTTCAAAGATCCATCACAAAAACACAAGCTACAAGAAAACGATACAGGGAAAGTATGAACTCAAATCGAAATTCGGAATCTAAGATACGTTTAATTGAAACTGCCAAACTAGAAACAAGCAGACAAGTCACAGCAAGCTCGAATCAACTAACGAATTGACTTCATCATACTTCAAAAAACCAAATCAAAACAACAAATTACAACATTCGAAATCGAGTTCATCAATTTATCCAAAAAGAACCGAATAAAATTAGATCAATGTAAAGCTAGAGAGAAACGTACAGAAGCTGGAAGAGCCGGAAACCAGAGATATCACTACCGGAGTTTAAATCGACGGCGCCGTGACTGAAGCATCGTTGTGAAGGAAAAATGGGGAAATCGATCGCCGAGTTAAAGAGGAATGAAATTGGAAAACAAGATGAAGAGAATTTTTTGCTTCGAATTTTATTAAAGCTAGAAAGTGGAAAAGAGACGATTGGCTTTGTTGGTTCTGGGAGGCGCATGATAGCCAGCCGGTCCCACATTTTTCCAAGTAAAAGGCATGTTTGGCTAGACCATAAAATATAAAATTCAAAGATAGCATTTCTATCTGAATCTCTACATTATATGATATTGTCCACTTTGAATATACACACGACATGTCTTTGTCTAGATAATTGTCATCACTTATATATTCATAATCTTCTCTTCTTATAATCGATGTGGGACACTTTGTTTGTATTTCAACATTAAAATTTAATTTTTTATATGTTAAAAATTAGAATTTAATTCGGATGATTTGAAAAAAATAATTTGAACTTAATCAAATTATGATTCGATAAAATTTAAAATATATTTCTTGTCATTTGTAATCATTGCTGGTTCAAATAAGTAGAAGTTCACTTTCTTTCTTTCTTTCTTTCTTTTTTTTTTTTGAAGTTCAGCATTTAAATGTAAATGATAGTGATATTTTATGGAGAAATTTATAAAAGTAGTCAAATTTAGAAAATAAATACAATTATGAATTAATGAATAGAGATCAAATATTATAGAAAATTGTCGAGATTTGCAATTATTTTATGAGAGCGGTGCATCTAATTCCTTGTTTTATTCACCCAATGGATCAGTGGCGCAGTGATTTCATTGTTTTGTGTTATTCTCGTTCACCACCAGCGTTACTAAAAAAAAAACCTTGTTTTATTCAATCGTTCATCTCACAGTTTCATCACCAAAATACAAATGATAAACTTTTAATCCAACTATATAAAACTCACTTTTGAACCATTTTCTAGATTTTCTCAAATCAAAAAAATTAAAGTTTAATTTTAAAAATCACATGAACTTTACTTTTATTATTAAAAATATTAATACCATTATTCCTAGAAAATCATGCATAATTTATTTGTTTGTGCAAAAAGCAAGCTATTTTTAATTTGGGTAATTTACCTTTTTCTTAAAAGCAATGCATTTTAAATTTGTTTAGTAGTTTAAATTATTTAAATTTGGAAAAGAAAATGCTTGCTTTTGTTTCCTTTAGCACAAGGCTCGTTGAATATTGTAATTTATGAACTAATTGACCCCATCAAGTTGGTTTTATTTTTTTAATAAACATGTGGGAGTTGTAAAACAATATAATAATTTTAGGTGTGAAGTTGGGAAATAAATAATACTTTTATAACTTGTTGCAATATTTGGAAGAAAAAAAAAAAAACTTACAAAACTCGTAAATTTTAAAAAATAATTATGCTTACTTTCAAAAAAAAATAAAAAAAATAAAAAAAATATATATTATACAATATTAAAACGTATTAATAATTACAGATAAAAATATAATAGAGTATACATACATTATAGAGTATACATACATTTGTAGTTATACTGTGAGAATATCTTATTTGAACAATCGTTTATGTAAAATTGTCAAAATGTATTCGCCTCAATGAGTACAATTCATAGTTTTAATCAGTTCATCTGATAGTCTTCAATCAGCAGTTTATATATTTTAATCAATAGTTCAACCGATAGACTCGTATCATGACTACATGATCGTTTTGCATTCATTAATATCGTTGAGCTACTGCTATTATTTGATACGATTTATAAGATTAAATCGGTGACGTGATATTGAACTGATTACCCATCAAACAATCAAATCAACTCGTTGTTTGACTAAATATTACTACTACTAAACGTGAATATTTTTTTTTTTTTTTTAAAGAAAGCGAACTAATTTAGAATGTAACTCTTCATCTCCTTTCCATCTCGATCAACCTGCGTTATTACGTTCAGTTTCATCATCCCAGTCTCTCGCTTCAAATTCTCAAATCGATCAGAGTTTCCACACTTGTCGATTCTGCAAGTCTGTTTTGAAAAGGTTTTTCAATTTGATCTTCATTCGATCTTAATTTCCATGGCGATGATGAACTCCTTCTTCAACAAGGGCTTCAAGGCATCCCAATGGTATCTCTTCAACTCTATTCTAATTTTCATCTTTCTTTTAATTCTCTTTCTCATTGTTTCAAGGATTGATATGCAATTACATAATTTATGTTTTTTATTGTGATTTGCGCTTTTATATATACAGTAAAACCCTGCTTAAGTTGACAATTCCACGAATTAAGCTGCTGAGAAATCGGAGGGAGATTCAGCTTAAGCAGATGCGACGAGATATAGCTAAGCTTCTTGAGACAGGTCAAGAAGCTACGGCTCGAATTCGGGTATGTGTTTACCTTTTGATCTTCATTAAGGACACGTTTGGGAAGTAGAATGAAAATGATTATGAGATGAATAAGAATTAGGGGGAGAACAAGGAAGATAATGATCGGTGAATGATTATTTGTGTTTGGGGGAAGAAATGACTATGAATTGTATGATTATTTGTATTTGGATGAAGATAATGATTATGAAGAAAATAAAATAATGGATAGGATGTGAATGAAAAATAGTTATGGAGAGAATACTTAGGGAAAGATTAAGAATAAAACGTAGTTTAGTGGGGAATAAAAAGATGATTTTGGGAAGAGATGATTATAGGGAAAATGATTATCGGTTGCCAAATCACCTAGAATCATCATTCTTCCCATTTTTTCTTGGTGGCCCAAACATACCTAAGATCAATTTATTAAGAATAGGGTAAAATACCGTTTTGGTCTCTAAACTTTCAAAAGTCTAATTTTAGTCTTTAACTTTCAGTTTTGTTCCATGAACTTTCAAAAGTTCAAATTTAGTCCTTAAATTTGGAAAAAAAACTTAAAATTAGTCCATATAGTAAATTTAAAGTTAATATTAGTCGAAATTGGTTCAATAATGTTAATTATTTAAATACAATCAAAGATAAAATGTGAAAATATTTTTGAAATTTATAGAGGAAAATTACAATTTTCTTAAAAAAATAAAGGAATTTTTTAAAAAGCTTTTTTAAAAGTCTAGCGAGCGAAACGGAACAAACCTCAAAGTTTAGAGACTAAAATTAGACTTTTAAGAATTTAGGGATTAAAATTGAACTTTTAAAAGTTCAGGGACCAAAATAAAAGAGGAAAGTTGAGGACCAAAATGATATTTTATCCATCAGAAAATTAGGGCATTGTCTGATGTTGTTCAACTTTTTGTTTTCTTAATTCGTTTTGCTTTTGGATTCAGGTTGAGCATATAATCAGAGAAGAGAATATGATGGCTGCTCAAGAAATTCTTGAGTTGTTTTGTGAGCTTATTGTTGTTCGCCTTCCAATTATTGATACTCAAAGGTAAATTTTTCCTAATGGAGTTATGCTTTATATGAAGATGTTATGTGTTTTCCTGTGGTTTTGTAAATTAACACAAGAATGATCAAAATGTAACTGAATTAAAAATAAGTTTCATTGTTTTCATCGGCTCTTGCCCTTTAACAGGTTTTTGTTTGAACCAGTTAGCTCAAACATAGAAGGTTTCATATTATATGTTAGGGTAAAATATCATTTTGATTCGAGATCCACTTGTGATATTAATTTGTAGACATCTCATGTATCTCCATTCTCTTGATGTCTCCCGGTGCCTGGTCTAGGAACGGGCATAATTACTTCGAGTATAGTGGAGCGAAGCTTTTATTTCCCGGTTTTAAAATAAAAAAACTTTTGTTTCATTTTGATTTTTGAACTTTCAAAAGTCTAATTTAGTTCTGAACGTTTTAGTTTCTTAACTTTCAAAAGTCTAATTTTAGTTCATAAACTTTGAGGTTTGTTATGTTTCGATTCTTAAACTTAAAATTGGTCTTTAAAAAAAAAAGTTTATTTTTCTGCAAGAAAATTATCTTCCCCCTTGGTAAATTTTAAGTCGTGTTTTATCTCTAGTGGTATTAAAATGATTAACATTTTTGAACCAATTGCAATTAATATTGACTTTTAATTTACTACAGAGACCAATTTAAAGTTTTATTTTTTTAAGTATAAGGAACAAAATTGAACTTTTGAAAGTTTAGGTATCAAAATGAAAAAAAATGTGAAAATGAACTTTAAACAATGATAATAATGGGAAAATGACACCAATAAGAAATGCTGTGGTTTCCGTTCAAAAATGTCTAAATAAGTGTCTATGTTTGGCTATTATTAAACACGCTTTGTTTCATAATTCGGTAAGGCATGAATTTCGATGCATTCCTTACGTGTTTAATCATTTGTTATTTGTTTGGTTGCTGCATCTCGATAATTCTTCTAGTCCCAGTTTTTATTTCACCTCGTCCAATTTCACCTATTTATGTCTGATGTATATCTTTCTCTTCTTGTTTTTGAATGTACAAAGGAACCTTTTCATTCTCATTTCACTTTGTTTCTTACCTTCTACTCTATTCTTTTCTCAAATGTTGTTGTAAACATAAATTTCAACGTTGTAAACTCCCAAAATTTGTAGGGAATGTCCTCTAGACTTGAAAGAAGCAATTTCGAGTGTGTGTTTTGCTGCTCCGAGGTGTGCCGATCTCACCGAGCTTCTCCAAGTTCAGTTGCTTTTTGCTGCTAAATATGGGAAAGAATTTGTATCAGCTGCAACTGAGCTCATGCCTAATTGTGGTGTTAACCGTCAGGTTCTTAGAATTTATTGCTTATGTTAGATTGGATTCTAAGGAAAGCTTTACAGCAGCTGATAGTTATTTCCATATTTCCTTTTAATTTTGATTGCAGTTGATAGAGCTGCTTTCTGTTCGTGCTCCTTTACCCGAAAAGAAACTGAAGCTCTTAAAAGAAATCGCTGAACAACACGACTTAGATTGGGATCCTTCTGGAACTGAAGCTGAGTTTAACAAATCTCCAGAAGATTTGCTTGTGAGTGTTGTTTCTTTCTCTCTACTTGTAGTGACACTTCATGTCTTAGTTTCTGTTTTCTCTCTTTTTGCAGAATGGATCAGTGCAGTTTGTCAGTGCGTCAAACTTACCACTCTCGAAAGAAAAACACGATGAAACATACAATGCTGTTCCTGATTTGGATACTGCTCCACAACCTGATTCTGATTCTGAATTGGATATGTTTGACTTTCCTGATGTTCCGAAGATATCCGTATCTCCACACCCTCATACTCTAGATTCTGGGTCTGCATCATCACTTATCCCACCTCCATCTCTATCATCGCCGCTCGAAACTGATCATGACTCATTTAAAGGCATTCCGGAAATCCTGACACAAGATATACACTTGAGGCTTGAGGAGGTGACATCATTGACACATGTTTCACCCGGCAATGATCAAATGAATATGTCTGTTGGTGAAAATAAACAGTTTTTGCCTTTTATTACTTCCCCATCACTGTCATCTTCGTTTTCTCATCAAAAAACTGATCTTTCGGGTCCTTTCGATACAAGAACGCACGAGGAGAAGTTTGGTTTCATACCATGGTTTGAACAGGAGATAAATTCACCACCACCAGCCTCTGTTTCGAGGACCCCTGAGGAAAAATTTGTTTCCAAATCACATTTGAAAGAGGATATAAATTCATCACCACCTTCTGTTTCAAGGACAAAGAGTGAGGTCAACATGGATGTCGGTGTCGATTTGCAGGATGTGTTGGCAGCTGCTCAGGCTGCTGCTGAGACCGCTGAACGTGCTGCCGCTGCTGCTCGCTCTGCGGCTAGTCTTGCGAAGATTAGAATCGACGAGCTCACAAAGAAAAAGAACGATCAAGATCCTGAATTTAGTTACGAGAATCCATTTCATGGAGCTTCAGCAAGTCTAATAAACAATCATTCCAACTAAACCAACAAGAATCTCTGAGGCATTATTCTAGTTCTATGCCATATTCTTCACACGTTTCTTTCCAAGAACATCACAGAGTAAGCTGTGATTCAGATGTTCAACTCAGAGCCACAGAAATCCGCCGTCAATTCACCATCTCAATGCATAGCACATCCTCATCTTCCCTATTCATTTTACTTGCCAGCCTATCTTGACTTCCGAGGTCGAATTTATCGCTGTGGTATTTTGCATTTCCATGAGCGTGATCTAGCACGAAGCCTGATCGGCATTGAGTATTAATCAGCTAGTGTGTGATGAGGACCCAAGCAGACCAAAACCAAGAAACGACTATAGATTCTCATCAACGGGTCACGATCCGTACTTTCGTACACAAATTTATTCACATTACAGGTACCAAATCTGGGATCTGATAGTTCATCTGCTGGTGGCTCTTGATCTACACACATAAGGTATGAACGGAATTTATATGCCATACATTCTAGGCTTGAAATTTCATGAATTTATATTTTCTCAGTTTTCATTACAAGTTTCAGATATTCTTTCGAGCTTATGCATAACAAGCATTCAATGTACAAAACAGTAAAGATGTATATACAATTAGAATTGGTTTCTTTTAATGTATATTTTCACTGCCTGTTTGTAGTAGTTTTGATTATTTCAGGAAGTTACTTTTATAATGTAATAGGAATACAGGGTGTTTTAGGCCTGGGTTTATAAAGTTTGTAGTTACCATATTAATTGCTGCCAAATGTGGTGTTGAAAACAATCATAAGTGTAGTGAATTTCATTCTTAAACATTTCAAAGTAGTTTATGTCCACTTAAAATGGCATTCCTCCAAAATGATCTGATCTACAATGCCATCACCTTCGTGACGGTCCCAATCTCCGCTCTCGTCCCCATGATGTCGAAGTCATTCCAGAGCATGGAGGAGGTGAAATCCAGGGTGGAGTCGGCCGTGAGAAAGTCGTCGTCGCGGTGACGAAGGTGAGCTACGACCGTTGTGGCAGTGGGGGACAATTTGCGTGGTGATGATGGTGCTTCTGTTGGCAGTGATGGGGTGAGCCAGCTTGGGGATTAGATTTTGAATGGAAGAGTCAATGGGTTTCATTTTTAATTTCTTGTGATTTCGTTTTTGTTTTGGATCATCGTGAGTTGAAAATTGTCGACGATTTATCGCGATCATTCACTGATTGAGTCGTCGAAATTTCCCACACATCGCATTTGAAGTCTGATTTTTAAAAAATTGCTTTATTTTGCAAAGCAGATTTGCAAAAGGAATAAGAAGAAAAAGGCTATTGGTTTTTTGATGTTACATGAAGTTTTCCAAAATTTATAGTGATTGCAGACTACATACTACATTGATTAAATATTATATTGGTTGATTGAAAAATGTTTATGATATTGATTGAAGATTAGCTATGATCGAAAAAAAAAATAAGAACTTGACCTGAAGAAATGAGATCGTCACAGATAGGTCTCAAACCTGAGACTTTGAAGGAGCACCCCTTCAAAACTCAAGCCTTCAATCAACTGTGCCACCCCTTAGAGGCTAATGCTATAGATAATATTGATTGAAAACTATTTATGATATTGATTGAAGACTAGCTTTGATTGAAAAATTAAAGTAGAAATCAGACCCCAAAAAATGAGTTATATAGATTGCATGCGAAAATGGGACTGATAGATCGAAAATCAAAGAACTAATAGTAAGAAGGAAAATATAAATAGATGTGCGAGCTTTTTAATCTTTCTGTTTGATAAAGTTTTTTGTGCTACATATACAAATATTTTTAAAATATACGTATATATCTTGTGTTAGTTTGAAATATTTGAACTTTCATTCTTCTTCATCAATTTTACGTCAATTTCAGTTATATTTGAATTTGTTTTTTCCAAAATTTTGACATTCATTATATATATATATATATATATATATATATATATATCGTTATTTGTTAAAAATCCGATTAAAAAGTGTAAAAAAAAAACCCATATTAGTTTTCATTGAAGCAATAAATACTGATACAGCATTTATTGTTATTATTGGGAAAAAAATACGGCATTTATTATAATTAATTGCTGTCTGCATTATGAGCTCTGACCATCAAATGAACCATAAAGTTTTATTTATTTATTATTATTATTATTTTCATGTCACCATAAAACCTTCTAACATGCGCTTTAAAGAGAGTAGAATATACAGAGGAATTTTAATGTGTAATAATAATAATAATAATGGACAAAAGTTTAGAAAACAATTTTAAATATATCAAAAACTAATTGAATTACTTTTAAGTGATAATTACAATATTGATACTACCAATCAAATTAAAATTAATAAACTTCAATCAAAATAAATTTGAAATGGTTAGAGAATTTATTTTCTATAATAAAATTTACCTTTTTTTTTTTTTTACATAATCAATTTATATCTTATTTAAAATTCTAATTTTTTTTAAAAAGAAACTTAAACTTAATAAATGCATCAATGTTTTTTTTTAGACTACCCGATATTTGAAGTGAAAATTCAAACTCACTCAAACTCGTTAACTCGTGATTTGATGCTGAGCTAGCTATTACTCTTTTGACCATCAATTTTATAATTAAACTTGATTTCAAACTTGTTGATTATTCGAGATTATTAGCTCGTAGGTATTATTAACTTAATTTTCTATTGTAAGCTCAAGTTTTTGTTCACAAGTTGCTACCATATCTATTATTTCATCTTTATTCAATCTTTTAAAATGCATTAAATTTTTAATAATATATTAGTTAACAATTAATTATCATTCAATAATAAAAAAAAAAAAAGTAAACAAAATTAAATAATAATAATTTGATTTTAATTGATTTAACCTAAAAGGTTTTATAAATATAATTTTTTTTTCATATTTATTTTAAAATAACCTGCACTATGTCAGAGTTGGAGATAGTTAATATATATATATATATATATAGAAAAAAAAAACACCATCCCTTGGGATTGAGAGGCACTATAATTTGCAAATGGACAAAGGCTGAAAGCCTGATGCACAAATGAATTTCAAAATGCAGTTACAGAATAATTAGGATATGGCTGCTAAGAAATTTAAATAAAAAAAAAAAACCAAAAAAAAAAAAAAGAAATTTATAAGGAAGAATCTCACAAATCATTCATTCTCTTTACTGAGCCATAAGGGGGAGGGGGTCATCTTGGACCTGAAAGCTCAACTGCATGAAGTTTTTCGGTTGAATCGACAATCCAATCCGAATGCGGATGCGTCGATAGATCGATCTCTTGCCGAAGGATCTCCACCTTTTGCCACTCGTCCCATTTTTCTGCCAACCCGTCTCCTTCGAGCATTCTCACCACCTCCGACATCTTCGGTCGGTCCATCGGGGAGCCTTGCGTACACAGCAGAGCAACCTGAATCAACTGTTCTACCTCGGATTCTATATAATTGTTCTGAAGATCAGGATCAACCAGCATTTCTAGCTTCTTCTCTTTCAGCAGTCCTTTCACCTGATAATTCAAAAAAAGCATTGTTAACAACATACAATTTACAACATTACAACCAGAGGTGTTCATACATTCTCCGATGACTGATTCAACCGATCGAATTAAGGGCAGTCGATTGGTTTTTAAGTTTATATCAGTCAGTGTTGGTTAAAAAAAAAATTTAACCAAATTTTTTGGTCGGTTTGGTTGGGTAAGTCGTTCGGTCCGGTCTGGTCGGTTAATAAAAATTCTCACATATAATATTAATATCTTCATTTAATTAATTACATTTATTATAAAATGAACTTAATTTTAAATGTGTTTTTAAAAACTATTTGATATACAATAAAAATTTGTATGATAAATATGTTTTTTTCTTAAAAAAAGGGAAAATAATTAAAATGAATTAATCGACTTAAACCGACCGTTTAGATCAACTTAACTGACCAAACCGATCGGTCGGTTTGGTTTTATTTTCAAGCAAATTGATAAGGTTAGTTCGGTGTCAAGTTCACCGAAAACCGTCGACCGACGATGAACACCCCTAATTACAACAAAATGAATCTGGAAACATTAGTTTGCTTAGCGCGTTCTTACCCAATCAAGTAGCATGACATCGTCGTCATTCGCAAGTCTAGCCAAATCGAAAGCTCGTTGACCAGTAATTAGCTCTAGAAGCATGATACCATACCCGAAAACATCTGTTTTCTCAGAGGATTTCCCGGTAGAAAGGTACTCGGGAGCTATATGTCCAATAGTACCACGTACCGCAGTAGTGACATGAGTATCTTTGTAATCCATAAGTTTGGCCAACCCGAAATCCCCTACAACAGCTTCAAACTCCTCATCCAGCAAAATATTTGCAGCTTTTACATCACGGTGAATGATCTTCGGATCGCAGTGATCGTGCAAATAAGACAGGCCCCTAGCAGATCCCAATGCAATCCGCTTCCTCGTTTTCCAATCGAGCGGTGGTTGAGATGGTGGTCGTTCTAAAAGAATAAGATCAAACCAATAGGAAAAAGACCCAATAGATGAATGATGAGCATCACTCTAAATCTAATTTAAATTTATGAACCAAGAAACCATTCTCCAACAAGACTATAAAAATAGGCAAAAAATGAAAAATGCATAACAAGGAACCCATCCAAAACCCAAAACAGGTACCTCTTAAACAAGAGGCAACACTTCCATTGGCCATGTAAGGGTAAACAAGAAGTCGCTCGGTTGGCGTCATGCAAAATCCACGTAGTCGTAGCAGGTTCCGATGCACAGCCATGCTGATCATCTCAACTTCTGTTTGAAACTGCAGCTCTCCACCAGGCGTACGTTCTTCCTTGAGTCTTTTCACGGCTACTAAAGTACCGTCTGCTAATCGACCTTTATAGACTTTGCCAAATCCACCCCTACCGAGTATGTTCTTGTTACTAAAACTATCGCTTGCCACTTGTAATTCTCTCAGTGAAAATCGTTTAAGCTGTCCTAGATGCACTTCGGGATCCTCTTCGGCTGCATAGTGATAAAATCGAACAAATCAATAAAATAATCTCGCAGTAAATAGAGAGATCACTCGAAGGAAAAAAGCACTAACCAGGGACGTCGAAGAAAACTTCTTGGGGTTTCCTACGACGCCACCATGCAAATGCAATTGCTGGAGCTGCAAAAAGTAAAGCGGCTCCTGCAGCAACTCCACCCGCAATAGCTCCGGTTGCACTATTGCCTCCTGGTTATAAACGTCTTGGTTATTGTTTTTTTTTAGGAATCAATTTTTATTAACAGCAAAAAGAATACAGAAAAGGAAGATATTCGAGAGAGAGAGACCGCGAGAAAGTGCATCAATTGGTCAAAAATAAAAACATAAGGGCGTACGAAAAAATCTTAGTAAGAGAGGACCACAGGAAGCATAGCCCTTGATTCATAATCCATAAACAAGGTAAACAATAGAAAACATAGTTATGCATACTGTATTCCTCGAAAATTTGAACATGTTTGGCGGTAGAATTTATAATTTGAATTTGGATGAAAAGTCATAATGCGATGTTAATTTGAATTTATAACCTCTCGATTATCAGGTCATACATCATCCCAGTTCCTAAGAAACACACACTTCGTTTTTTACGAAGTATCCACGTCGAACAGGATACTTCTGAAGGCCAGCCCAATCTTACAATTCAGTAGCTCCCATGGTTCCATTTCACCTATTTTTTTTAATTATCTTCAGTTGTTTCATTCATTCTTAATGAAAGAAGCTTATTATCAGTAATCCCCAAAGAAAACAACAAAAAAAATGGAAGATTGGAACTTCAAAGGGACCTGAATAAAAAAAATTTCCAACCCAATAAACAGCAGTTTCCTGGAAGAACTCGTGTGCTTGAAGGATTAACAAGAAAGAACTCTGAAGTCTATAATCGCATTACATTCTATGCGGTTAAGCAGTGCAGCAAATCCTTGTGAACCAAAAAGAAAAAATGTAGAATATGATACCGAGTCACTGACAATGAAACTAGGAGAAAAAAAGCAAGTGATAAGATAACAGCACAACAAGTTAACATAACGTCTCATGTTTTTATATGGAATTTCGTCAAATATCATCTCAGAAACTACAGAAAACAAAAAACAGGATTAAGATAATATAGCTAAAACAGGATTCCAGGAACATATGCTGAAGTTAATTGCAAGAATACCAAAAAACAAATCACCTGGTGTAGATAAAGGCGGCGGTGGGACAAAGGGTGGTGGAGGAGAAAATGGAGGAGATCCAGGGCAAGGACGCCCAGTAACAGGGCCACAAAGATCCAAATTGTTTGCGAAACTGCAAGGGAAAAACGAACCAAGTTAATCAGCTAAGTCACACAAACGAAGCAAGAAAACATGAGCTCTGATGATCGCCAAGAAACCTGATGGGAGTGAATAAGGAGAAGGAACCATTGTCTGGAACCGAGCCCGAGAGATGGTTATTTGACAGATCCCTGGAAAATGAATGCTACGATCAGAACTAGCCCTCATAACCATACAATTTGGATAACTTGTGAAGGAGAGAGAGAGCTGTACTCACAAGACTTGAAGGGATGAAATATTAGTCAAAGACATGGGAATGGGACCTGATAAGGTGTTGTTGTTCAGCCGGCTATCCTTGTTAAAACATTCAATGGAAAAAATATGTAAGAACTAAACAAAACGGTTCAAACCAGATGAAAGAACATCAATGTGTGAACTTAATAAACTCACAGGAATCGCAGTTTCGATAGCTTGCCCAATGTGTCTGGAATCGGACCCGAAAAACGATTCAAATAAAGATCTAAGCTCACCAAACTAGTCAGATTCCCAAGATCACTAGGAACAACTCCACTTATGTTGTTACTGTAGAGCTCTCTGTTATCAAGAATGGGGGAAACAAATTTTTTTAATCAAGTAAAAGTATTGTAGTATTGTACTAATTAATTTATATATACGTTTGAAATCCGTGAGTGTCGGGTTTAGCTTACATGCACCTCGACTATTCTTACGAGTCAGATCATCTCACATTCCAACAATTGGTGTCAAGGAAAGCCATAGAAAATGAATTCCTAAGATTATTTCAAGACTTGGAAGGGATGAAATAGTCGAGGTGAGTCACAAGATTACTTTCAAAACCTCATGCCTAAGTTAATATAACCTCAGAAACTTTTAGCAAGAGATTCTATAAATGAAAATATTAATCTATCTATCTATCTATCTCAATATGTAAGTTTATAATCTTAGAATCAATTATATCTTTTATATATCCATAAGTGTCTGAGCCAACTTACTCACAACTCGACTATTCTCACAGGACATATTTGACTCTACAGCATTTAAATGTCAAGGAAGCACCATAGAAAATGATTTCTTAGGTAAGTGATCAGAGACTGAACACGTAACCAATTGAATCCCCAAGACCCTCTTAAAACCTACTATAGATACAAGTATATTATCCCTTAATTGCATATTTAGTCCAACCCATGATGGTTTAGACACAGTTATATCATCCCTCCATTGCATATCTAGTTCACTTTAAATTGATTTCTCCCCAACCGAATTCAATATGATTAGATTCATAGCTCCGAAGAAATATATTACAATATCATGACAGCTTGAAAGAGACAAAAGGTACATAAACTTACAAATACTGCAAATTTTTTAGCAAGCCGAGCTGAGGAACAAGTGTGCCTGATAAAGCTGCATTTCCAAGATCGCTGAAAAAACGAATAGAATAGTTTATAAATCATTTTCAGAGTTGTTAATTACAACCCATTATCATAAGCATCTCTTGGGAGGTGTTTGGACGAATAATTGTGGAGTGATTATTTTGATCGATTAGAAATGAGGGATTATTTTGAGTGGTTTTAAAGAGAAATTGCATTAATAGCTCGTTTGTTTGAGGTGTTTATAGAGTGATTATAAAAGCTCGTTTTTAATAGCTCTATAAAACACTCAAACAAACAGCTCCTTGGGGAGACATTAGACATGTATGGGTAGATGACTTACACTCGTATGACACTATTATCGGTATTGCATGTAACATGAAACCATGTACAGGGATTGACAAGAGTGGGATCCCAACTCTGCAAGACATTGTTAGGATCCTGCAAGCTCGTTCTTAGGCTATGCAAAGCATCACCTGTTCAGCAAACAAAGTAAACTTAATAACAAAAGAGCATAAATGATATGTCAGCAGCACAAAAGAGAATAGGCTCCATGGACAGAATGAAGAGTATCAAAAACACCAAGAACATCTCCACAAGTGGATTTAGATGTCGCGGAAAGCAATTGTAACATTAACCGTAGTTCAAAATTATAAATGAACTGTCGGAAATTAGAAATGAGGGAAAAAACACAACCTTCATGAGTTGGCCTAATGGTCATAGAGAATCTTGGGGATGCTATGAGTTCAATTCATAATGACAACCTACCAAGAAAATAATTTTCTATTGGTTTCCTTACATCCTAATGTTGTAGGATCAGATGTTATATCTCGCAAAAATAGTAAAGTGCGTATAAATTGGTTCAGACACTCACGAATATAAATGATGGAAGAAACACCCGGGGATCAACCACTAGTCCATTGGTCGTTAACGACAGGGAATGGACCAATAGTTCCTTTTACATCACCTTCATTAGTGCAATTAACCTTCAAACTTCCTAGCATGGTCAAGGAAAGATATAAATTCCTCTGCTCGCTGGCGAACTAAGCTAAAAGCCTTTAGCACGTCTACGATTTCGATTACAAAGTTCAGTCCAAAGTACCAATCTCTAACAAAACCTACTCTTATATGGTTTCCAATAAACTAATTAGTAAAAAATTGAGACAAAGACCATGAAATCTTTTTCTTTCCTCATTTGGAATAAGCTATCAGTAGTTCACCAACATCATCACAATCTCACAAACCAACCAAATGAAGAGACCAGAATTCCAAAAAACAACAAAAACAAAACTATTTATCTCCAACAATAACCTCGTAAAGTTAGAAGCAAATTCCAAAAACAAGAAACAAAAAAAAGGAGTGGGGGGCCAAAGTAGAATAAAGCCATTCCAACACTCAGAAGTCAATTTAGACGAAAAGATTAAATTGAGCAGGTTCCTGATAAAAGGGAGAATCAAAAGAGAAAGCAACAGAAGAACAATTAACGATAAAAGAAAAAACAAAAACAAAACAAACCTTCCATGTTAGCAGAAACAAGCCATAGTGGAGGAAGAAGCAAGATCAAACAAACAAAACACAGAGCCAAGACCTTGAACTGCTCCATCTCCATTAAGTGATGATCAACATCAGATCCAAACGAAAACCCACATCAAGAAACACAATCATAACAGAACCACCAAAACCCCACTTGAAAACAGAGTCGAAATCAAAGGAAAACCTAAACCCCAGATGAAAAACAGCAGAAATTGTAGCTGAAATCGAAAACCCAGTTCAAAAATCGACCAAAATCAGCAACATTAGAGGGGAAAGATGAAACCGTGAAGAATCAGCAGCAGGGAAGGCCGATCTATAGAGCTCAAAAAGGCGAAACCCAGAAGAGAAAAATCAGAATAATTTCAGTCATTTTTTTTTTTTAATTCAAAAAGAAATCTTTCACGGGCATAGCTTTATTGTAAGCTTACTTTCCCTTTTTCAGCTCTTTCTCTCTCTGTGAAAGTGTTTTTGGAGTGGGATTAGTGTTTTGTTTTGTTTTTTTATTATTATTATTTTTTTTCTTTTTCTGCTTTTGAGAAATGCAGAAAGAGAAATGAGAGATTGGAAGAGAAATGAGTACAGACGTATTTTTGTGAGGGTAGGGAGCTGCCCGAACGATGCTGACCGAGCTGACCATACGCAGTCAAAAAACCGCCTTCTCGCTACACATCGTGGAAAGTGACGTGACAAGCTGCAACCAAGTTTTTTTGCCCCTTTTCTCCAATTAAAAAAATAAAATAAATAATAATAATAATATTTTGATAGTTTTTTTTTTTTTGAAACCAATAATATATTAAGAACGAAGCAAACCACAGTCACAATCAACCTCAATCCCGGAGGCCAC
>JBBMEG010000015.1:3425941-3446031 GCA_037832605.1 Cyclanthera cordifolia | reverse complement strand
AATAAAAAATATTCTATAATTCTATCTAATTTTCAACATAAATTTTCAATATTTTTTTATTTCATATTTTACATATATATAAATTTTTCAAAAAAAAAAATAAATAATAACATTTTTTTATATTGCCACGTATTTTTTAATATAGTATTTATTTTAAATTTTAACTATATTTATAATTATTTCGTTGCCAAGCAAGTAATAAAACTTGGAATTTCTTAGATTTAGATATTAAAATGTCACATGAACAATTGTAGGTCAAACCATGCAATATCATCCACAATTGTAATATTTGAAATATTTTAATTTTACGGTGTTTTATTGAAATTACACCAACAACTATGATTGTCTCATACAATTACGATACACAAATTCCGAATCAAGATCAAATTCTATACAGCCAGTTGAATGCTAGCAAGATCAAGCTGAGCAGCGATTTCTTCAAGCTGTTTCTTAACGCTCAAATCGATGAGTTTGGATCCAGAATTTCCAAACCTCACAGTGAATCCAGCCACAAGGCTTGCATCGATCTGCGTCTTCACCCTCACGTTCTTCGCTCCGCTCAATTTCTTCACCTGCTTCGCGATCTGCTCCAAATGCTGCTCCTCCAATTCCACTACCGAACTCACCACCGCCAGCTCTGTGTTCGTCAATTTGTTGTACACCAATTCGAACTCCTTCACGATCTCCTTCACGATCTCGATCCTCTTCGCGTCTACTAGGATCTTCAAGAAGTTCGCCGAATGCGGCTGAAGAGACGACGACGAAGCGATCTCCTCCACCACCTCCAGTTTCCTCTCGATGCTTACCGTCGGATTCGCGAAGAAATCGAACACCTGCGAATCCGCGAACACGCTCTCGATCTTCTCCACGTCCGCGCTCGTGGCGTCAAGCGTGTGGTTCGAGGCGGCGACTTCGGCGAGCGCGGTTGCGTAGCTTCCGGCGGCGGTGGCGGACATTCTAGCGCCGCCGTGAGAGCGGTGGCGGAGGAGTCCGCGGGAAGGAAATGTGGCGGAGAAGGAGAGGTTTACGGGAGTAGTTCGGGAAATTCGAGCGGTGGGAAGGAGCTTGGCCTGGAGAGAGGCGGCGGTTTGGTGAAGGGCGGCCATTGAAAGGCTCCAGTGAGGAATTTTGAATGTGGTTTGGGGATTATGAGCAGAAATTTGGTGGTAAATTGGAACCCAAGGAAAAAAAAAAGGCAAAGGATTATGTTGTTGTTGACGGCTGGGATTGAAAATCTAAGGGATCAATGGTTGAGGATTGACGGCTTATCTATCTTATAGCTGTGGTGCAAAAGGGCCTTCATCTGAATTACATAAATGTGGACACGTGGAAGTTCCAGGGATGGGAAAATGAACGAGGAGTTTATATTTTAAGCTTAATTATGTACGAACTCTACTTAGGTATATCCTTCCAAGGAAAAACAAAAATGGAAAAAACTGAACCTAACAAAATGATTCTTCTCAAGAGCGAGCATACTATCACAGTCAAACTTTAAAGACAAGAAAAATGACGATTATGCGATACTTGCTCTAACCAGACGAGATAGCCGGACAAACGAAAATGTAGAGCAGGTGGCACAACTGGCGCAACCTCTATCACGGGCCTCTTGAAATAGTTTTCGAAAAAGGAGAAAGAAAGTTTGGAAATATATCCTATCTTTGAAATGCAATATGGAAATACGACAAGTACCACTTCAACTATATTGCACTCAATATATAACTTGGTAGGGATGAAGCTTCAAAAAGTCATACCCCTATAGTACGTTCTGGTACATAAAAATGAAGAAAACTATTATAACATGCAATAATGATAAAATAATATAAAAGCAAAATAAAACAAGATTGAACAAACATGCGGTCATGTGCAACACGCACTGGACAAGTATGCACTAGCATCCACTTAATTAGTAGTTTGAGTCTCATTTGTATAACACTATATTTCTTAAAGAAAAAAACAAACCAATCAAATATTATAAATACAAAAGAAAAAAATATATTGATGTTTAGATTGATAAAAAAGAAATTCAGATTTGAAATATAAAACAAAAATATTATTATTTACCAAAAATGTTGTATTTTTTTTTTGTTTATAAAATAAAAAATCAAATTGAAAAAGAGAGAGAAAAAAAAAGCGAAATTCTGACTGAACTGAAAATAAAATTAATAATTTCATCAATTATTGAATATGGATTTAGGCCTACGGATATTGGTTGGTTGACAAAAATTGTATACTTGCCTGAGTTCATAACACAACAGTTTTAAAAATTCCAATTTGATAAAGTTGTTTAAATTCACACGCTCTATGACATTATTTAAGCTGATAATAAAAATAAAAGGTCTTGTAATTTTAATATTAATATAAAATAAAATAGTGTTCCTTCTTTTTACTCTTGCATAGATGATATTGATATCCAAGCATATCATCAAGCAACGCATAAACATGGTAGAAGTCTTTTGAATGCCTCTTTGTTTCTTTATGCTTTTGAATGAATTAAACCAGAAAGCAACGACAAACTGTGAAGATCAACCCTAACATCATATCGCTCTAAGGAAAGCTACAAAAGGAAATCATGAGAGAGAAAGGGGGTAAGAAGGCCAAGTAGAGACAAGAAAAAGAATAGGCAGAAAGAAGCAGGCCTAAAGAGAAAGGGTTGGACACAAATTTGTCAAAGATATGTTCATCAATAAATTAGGTAGAGGAGATTTTAAAGAGTTGTATGAACTAAAATTACAACAGCCAATGGCCTCTGATTTGCCTGAAATTACAAGACATATACATACAACCACCTAACAAAGGGAACCTTAACTGAAAAAAGGTAGGTTGGCTTTCCCTTCTTCTTCCTATTCTTCAGAACTGAAAACAGAAAATAAATATCTTACTCCATCCACAAGTCATCTAAGAATGAGAAGAGATGAGATGACAACAAAGCAGAGAATAAGTACACAATCCCACTAGAAATCAAAAGACAAATGAACAGTATACATGCATTGCTTATAAAATTCGAATCTTCAACTCCAATTAAGCATTAAGAATCCATCACTTCTTACTTGTTAAACGCCCTGTTGTTAACTTCATATGGTTTGCAACTGAGAAAATGAAATGCGAATGATCGAGCCCCCAAGCGAACTAGCGTGCTTGCAAACGAGAGCTTCGATGGCCTGCTCCTTAGTTTCGAACATGACAAGTGCCTGCTTTTTCCCATTCATCTCAAAGAGCTTGGTGTTGACAATCGGCCCGTGTTCCTCGAGTAGATTTATAATTTCTTCTTCAGGTACTTCCTGGGATAGAGATGAGATGTGGATCATCTTTGTTGGGGAGCAGCAGTAGCGGTAGTTCTTTGCAGCATTTCGGTTAAAACGATTAAGATTTGAGTTAGCATATTCGTGAGTGTCAGCCCCTTGTGTAATGTTTGGATGCTTTGAGAAGTTGACCTCCAATCTCTTGCCAAACAATACCGCTCGCTATAACAAATTCAAATGTTACTGTGAGGCATGTGACACCCAAGAAACCCAGAACCCTTCCAGAATCAAGATTCAACAAACTAAGTTGGGCATTTCAAACAAGTAATCATGAAAATAAAACTACGTGAACCAATATGCCGATCGAACTTTGTAATGTAATTTCTTCCTCACTTGTAAATTAAGCTATCGGCTTTATGAATATTATAATAATTTAAACATTGATATTTCATATTTTTATTACAGATGGTAGAATATAAATCCCCAAGTATGAAAGGTAAATTTACAACAAACCTTCAAAAAGTGCACAGCTAATTCAGCTTGGAATCCATCTCCCATCTGAACAAGTGCATGATCAGTTTTATTCCGAAGAAGCTTAATTCTTACAATGTTACCGTAGATGGAGAAAAGGTTAAAAAGCTTGTCTTCATCTACTCTCTGTAACAAATTAAGGATGGAGTCAACCGTGAAAATAGAAACTTGAACAAGAGTCTAATGAAGACTTAAAAATACTACTCACGTCAGAATTCAGATTGGATACAAGGACTGTACACCTGTCATTCGTCCCACTAACACCAGGTGGCAAACCTCCTCCAAATGCAGCAGCAACAGCAGATGCATTGGCCATCTAAAAAATAAATAAAAAGAAACTTTTTTTTTTATTCGAAACAAAGAATGTATAAAATCGATACAAAATAAATCCTATTTGTGTGCTAAGTACAAAAAAGAGCTTCATTGCGATAAAAGATTCGATATACCATAACAAAAAAGAGGAGATAAAATACTCAAAAATAATGCATGAAAATTATTATTATCATTGGAGAGAGTGTATGTTCTGATAGAAGACTCAAAAGTATTTCTTTCACGTCAGAAATAATGTCTTCATTTCCTTCCTATCTAGATGACCTTATATTTTTTACCATTTGGCGTCGAATTGAGATGCAACCTCCTTCCCTCACCCTTTCTCTGGCTAATTCTGATGGAGATTTTTGGCATATGAGTTCATCTCCCGAATGTGTAAGTGATTCATGAAATAATCCCTCACGTGCTCAAGCCTTCCTCTCTTTGGAGCATAAGTTGGACATTCAACTTCCCGAAAGCTATAAACTTGTTTTTTATTCCATGTTATCTCATTGCAAATAAGGCTCATAACCTAGCCCTCTCCACTTTCTGTAACTTTTTCATTTTGTCAGTGAAGATGTTTACGTTTCTTGCAAAAAAATGGCTTTTTATTTTTGTTATTGAAGATGTTTACGTTTCCATGTTATATTAGTGACTCGGTGAGAACTAAATTTTACATTTTTTGTTCAACAATAATCAGGGCTGGGATTCTTTGTGTTTTGATGCGCGCCTTGCACCTCAAAAACACAGGTACTATCAAACTTTACAGTAACGAACTTTAGCTACTAGCTAGAAAATTTCTCTTTCAGAATAAAACCGTTAAATCCAATTTTCCAAAAGGACGATACAGAACTTTAGCTAGTGTACTTCTGTTCTGACTTATGTTGAAAATGAAGGGATTTCAAATAACGACAATACAAAACTACAATACACAAAGTTAAACATTGCCCATAGAAAGGTTAAACATAATCGTAAATCAGAATAGGAAGGGATTTCAAATAACAATGATACATAACTACACTACACAAAGTTAAACATTGCCCCTAGAAAGGTTAAATCTCCTCCATATGTCGAGCCTCTTCCCAAAGTTGTCTAACACTGGCTGTAGTAATAGGGAACTTGGGTGATCACCCAAGTGTAGACCAAGATAATTGAAAGGTAGGTTCTCTACTTTTCATCCAAGGCGCTCAACTACCCATCCCATCACGTTATCACTAATGTTAACCCTCAAATTGAGGATTTTAGCCAATTTATTTTTAGCACATAAAGGATTGCATAATCATCTTTACAACATAGGAGGGTAATTAGCAAATTGAAAGTGTTCACATTCGAGAATAACAACAGAAAAAAGTTTGAGAGTGGCTATGGGTGAGGCGAACATTATAAGAGATTGATGTGTAGTGGTACATACTTGCGATTGCAATGACCGACCATTGGGTTCAGGCGGCAGATTAGGATTTGTAAAATCCCTGAAAAAATATCGAGAAGATATATCCTTATTAATAGAATCTAAGATGCAAAAAGGAAAAAAACTAGGTGAGAATAAGTCAGACTACAAACCTTGAACGTTCATTATTGTAGTTCACTTGTAACTCATCAAGACTGTAGAATAAAAACCACAATATATAATTAACCTAGTGTAGATTAAAAAAAATCACAAGCATAGCATATCATGATTAGTTATAGAACCTACTTGGAGAACTGAATGTCTAGCTGACAGCAACCATCATATATATTACGTCCCTACAAGGGTAGCAGAAGTGTCCATCTTTAGATAAATAAACTATGATGAGAATCTCTTACTTAAAAGTGACTGGTAAAACGGAAAATGAAGTATGACCTGTAATGCGGTCCTAGCAGAAATAGCGCACTGGCGAGATTGGTACTGAATAAGGGCCTGAAAACCTACATACATGCAATTAAGATAATCATGAAAAAGCCTAAATACTCGCTTAAAAGGCATAAATACTTCAGAAGAAAGCAAAAGCGTATTCGGCAACAAGTTCTAGAAGAAAGGCTTAATTTTGATTTGAGTACTGCTACTTGCAACAAAAAAAAACACCCTCAATTAACTCAAGAAGGAGGAATGGAAAGAGAGAACAATTTTGATAAATCCATGCATTATGTGATGATATGAGATGGGGAGAAGAAAAGAGAACTTAATCTAACCAGCTGACTTCTGAAAGGTCACGATCTTCTCCACAAAACCATGTGGAAAAAACACTTGATGCAGCACTTCCACAGTAATGGGATATAGCATGTGATGGATTGTGACTAGGAGTATTCGATTTGGCTGCTCCAGAGAGTGATCAAGAGTGTATTCACATGGAGAAGGATGAGAGAGAAGGAAATAAATTGAAAGAAAAAGAAATCCAAAAATATTACAAATGTTCTTCTAAAATTACAGAATACCAGAAACTTGGCAAAGTCTAGGAGCTAGGTGTTGGTTAATGATTGGTTACTGATAAGTAGAACTAATAAATACATTGCCAATGTACCAAAAGCTTTTGCCATTTAATTGAAATGAACTTAACTAACTATTCCTTTATTCCACTAATTCCACATGCAGGCTCATTAAAAAGCCAAACATGTCAAGTTACAACAACAATTTTTGACAATGAGAGGAGAAAGTAATAGTGCACGAGTAGAAAATTAGGATCACAGACCGTATCACCAATCAACTAGGATCAATTTAAATCTTACGTCACTTTTGTAGTAAACAATTGATATCCAGAGTTCAAAAAAATAGTAAACTATTAATAAAAAGGATGCTTATAGTCAGAAAATCAAATAGAAAATTGAGCCTTTAACAAACAAAAAAAATTAAAATTTATTCCAAAATATGTACATAAATTATCAGAGTCACGTCTGACCTTTTTTTTTAATTCTTTTGTCACTTCTACTTCTTACCCTTTCTTTGTTATTCTTCTTCTTTTTATTCTTCTTTCTTCTTTCATATTCTTCGTCTTTCTTTTATCATCTTTCTTCTCCTAACTCAAGACTCAATCATATCTCATTTTAATAGATTCATTTTAAAAGAAACATAAAAACACTTCGTTAAGAAAAGAATTGCTCATGTTAATAGGCACTCGCTTCACTTTGTGGCAATGGCAAAAAGGCAAATGTGATAAAGTTAACTACAAAGGCATTAAATACGAACACTATGCTCAAACTCATTACTTATTTATAGAGGTCCATTTTTGTCTCATACATTTCACGGTTCCCATCAAAACTAAGTACTTTCCTTCTTTGAAATAAGGAAAATTGTTACAAACCTCATCTCCTCGTCCTTGAGCATTCTGATCGGTTGTAGTTAACTCTTGATGCGATGAGAACTGAACATAAACATTCCTTCCCCTGCAGGAAAAAAAAAAAAAGAAAAGAAATTGAACTTCATCTAAGTCTGGATTTGGTGGAAAGCGATGATAACACATTTTATTTATTAGAGAGAAAAATAGACAATGGAGGATGATTGAAAGGATCCAAAATTCAATTGACTCCATATCTAAGAAGCTACCAAAAGTGTACCCTCCCTGGGCTGCAGTCCCCTAAATATTAGCTAAGATTACTCTCTTACTCGAGTGCTCTTGGACCTACATGCATCGGTTTCATAATTCGTAACTACTTAATAGGTGTACCATTTCCCTCATCCTAAAGTATAATTTTGAGATCAGTGTCTGTCATTAAGTAGTCCCTAAATAGCCACCTCATCATGAAAATTTTGATATATGAAATTTGAAGTTAAAACTTCGATAGTTTGTAGCCTATTACAAGAATGATCTTCAATTTGAGATAAAAAGGGATATATTGTCAGCATTCAAAGGATATATGTGCTAGCACCAAAGATAAACATTACAAAGTATAAAGACGATCAAACATGACAGAGGCATCCCTGAAAATCCTCCTATTTCTTTCCATCCAAATATACCAAAGGAAGGCGCGAACAAAACCCAACCATATGAACTACTTAAACCTATTCCCACCATAACTGTAGATAAGAAGTCAAATATGTTGTTTGAAACAGGCATTGACCATCCAAAAACGCCTAAACTAAGAGAATGGATAAACAAATGTTCCGGTGATTCCAAGTTCAATTGGCATAAGTTGCACCAAGAAGAAGAGAGAGTCATATAAGGCATACGTTGTTGTAGTCGATCATAAATATTAAAAGCCCTCAAACTAAGCTCCCATAGAAAAATCTTTATCGTCTTTGGATATGCGACTTTCCAAATAATCAAATACAAAATCATTAGTTATGGGTAAGAAACTCCCACCAGGCTCTCTGTAAGAGATTTAACTGGAAAAAAAAAATCACAAAGGGTCCATAGGCCAAATCAGGTACTATGAGCCTTAGATAATCGAACAATAGTTAAAAGGTTAGATAAACTAAAGCAGCTCGTTCAATTGGTTCCAGGTAAGTTGCTTTCAATCCAAACATCTGACACATAGGCATTTGAATGTATGGTAAGTCTATAGAGCCTAGGGAAAATTGCACAGTGTGTGCCACAATCCAATCATGAATATGTGTGTACTAGCTTCATAACCATCTCGTCTATTAGCCCGGCTAGACACTAAATCACTCGACTTGCAAAAGGGCTTCCAAGGAGATTTATTTGACAGAAATCGTGAGGTAGGGAGCCATTAATCCCGATCTATAGACTCATAATATTTTGCACCTTAGTTGAAGCATGCTCCGAAATTGCATCTTAGATGAACCGTCTTCCCAACAAATAAAAACTTTTAGAGTTCTCAAGTTTTTAGGGACAGTTAATTACCTCAACATTTCAATAGGTTGAACACAAACATGTCCGATGTGAGCCGAAATGATTAAGGAACTACAAGGAAAGTTTAGTCAACCGGTTCCTCAATTATGGGACATGTGTGAAGAAATAATTGTATCATCAGACAATGAAAATCGAGAGAAAATAGCAACCTCATATAGGAGCCAGCACCTCTTTCATTTTAAACGACTATTTTCAACTCCTGCCAACTGATTCTTGTGCACCTAATATCTTTTCCTCGAGTGCATTCAATTTTGTTTCAATCTATATATAAGCAAGAAGAGTTCATCAAACTTGGAATGAGGACTACAATTTCCAAGACATCAAAAAATGCTTCTGGTGCTTCTATTTTAATTATGACCATTCCCTAAGACTATAACTCTATGACCACAATATAAAACTTCCTTTATTTACTTGATTCAAGAGACACCTGACAGCCATAAAATGAAATTTAAGCAAAAACTCCTCTCTATACCATATTCCTCTCCTTCCCAAGTATTAGCTAAATACTTGGGACAATTGGAGGTCTCTTCCTGCATACTTGGACAATTGAAGGTCTAGTATAATATTATTACATGCCACTGCAAGTTATGATAATACTACCAAAAAAAGGTAAGTCAAATTTGCAAGCATAGATTTTAACAGCAAAATAATACCTAATGCTTGGTTGAACATTTGCAAAAAACTGCAAAGCATTAACTGCTGAGGGAATATCTTGCATCTGGATAAGAGCCTGAATTCATGATATATTGACAAAACAATAAGCATTCAACTTTGGCTCAGATATAGGACAACCTCAGATATATGATTGTATCAAAGTGAAGGCAAACCTGATTTTTAGCACGAAGCATCACAAGCTTAGTTATGACACCAAATGGCTGGATTAGCTGAAGCAAATCGTTCTGCAAGAATGTAAAAGGAATCTTCATATTTAAAATAATTGGGAGAGATGGGTGAATGTACAAAGATATGCATTAACTCGTTAATAATACAAATAAAATTTGAACTGCAGACAGCACAATAGAGAGCCGCCCTGCAATAAAGCTCTTCGCAATACTCTCTAGTTTCTATGGCCAACCAATGAAAAAAAGATACAAAAAAATATTTGACAAATATAAGCTTGGCAAGAATGACAATATATTCCTGGATCATGAGATTGTAACATAATTATGCATCCCAAGATATACTCCTAAGTAATTTTTTCAGGCCCCGGATGGAAACATGCTTACGCTTTGATAAAATATTTGGGAGGTGTTTGATAGCAAAATTGTGGAGTGATTATTTAGAGTGATTAGAAATGAGGAGTTATTTTGAGTGATTAGAAATTTTAGTTTTAGTAATAGCTCGTTTGATTGATGGTTTTGGTAGAGGTGTTGCAGTTAATAGCTCGTTTGGTTGATAGTTTTTGTAGAGGGGTTACAAATAATAGTTTGATCGGATGGAGTTGGAAATGAGTGATTATTTTGAGGGATTAGAAACAAGTAGTTAGAAATGAATGAGCAGAAATGAGAGGTTAGAAATGAGTGATTAGAAATGAATGATTAGAAATTAGTGGTGAAATGAGTGATTAGAAATGAGTGATTATTTTGAGTGATTACAATAGCTCTTTTGAATGTGTTTGTTTGAAGAGTGGTTAGTAATAGATTGATAATAACACGAAACAAACATCTCCTTGAAGTGCACAGCCAACTGAATTCTTCCCGAAGGAAATACCTTTAGCCTACTCAAAATAGCCTTTGCCCATACCAGTTGGCCTATATTTAGAAGAACCTGGCCCGCTCAATATACCCAAAGAGTAAAGCCCATCAAGAAAAAAGCCTGGATTGCTCACTTAAATCCCAATCTCAAACCCAACCTGAGGGGTATTATTATCTAGCACGTGATTCTAACTGGGATGACGATGGCCACGATCAGAGCTATGAAGAGGTAGGCCTAGGGTCACTTAACCATTACTCTTCACTAGACCTTCGTCTTCTCAGACACTTCTCACGCAAGAAATTGATTGGAGATCTGACCAATGATGAATCGTGTAAGGAAGAAATTCTTTTCATGAACTAGACAACAAATATATAAAATAAAACTATTCAGAGTCTCCTTGGCTTTGAAGATGATGACCTCCATACAACAAGTCAAACCTCTGTGAGAGATCTTCTGATAACCCCCATAGAAAAATGTGAATGTTAGTTACGAGATAACTAGTTTCTCCTTTCTCATAAAAGAAGGAATTTTCAAAACCAAGACGTGATACACCCCCTCCCCTGTGAATCTCATTTTTCAATTCTCATCCAAAAGCTAGAAATTCTATCAATGAATCAAAAGATCATTTGGGTTGCTGAAAGAATCCAAAACCACCAGAGTAGATGAATCGACAGAATTAGCGCATAGTCCACTGCAATATTCACACAAAAAGCCTTATGAATAAAACCATGGGGCTTTTCTTTGCATTAGTGCTCTCCCTCTCTCAAGAAGAATGTTGCCACCAAGAAAAAACAAAAGAACCTTTGAGCTCATAAACTTCTATTCTTTAATGCAGCCAACAACAAAGCTTCCTCACATTGAAGGCTAGGATCAAGCCACAATGCTACCTCTAATTGATCTTTATCTTTTGCACTAGTTTAGGGTTTGAATTAGAACATAGTTTATGTGTTCTTAATTAAATCCTTCTTGTGGGTTATACTAATGTTTAGATCTTTTGATGTTATCAATGATTCTTTATTGAATCATTGTTTGTCCCTTTTACATGGTCTCGTGATTGGCCTCACTCCCTTATGATCTTCTTTCTTTCCCCTCTTTCAATAGGCCTATTTTTCATTTTATCGGTGAAATGTTTTTGTTCCCTATCTAGTAAAATCGTAGCATTGTTTTTTTTCTTGGATTGCAGTCCTTTCACATAGGTTTAACTCACTTTTATTGTAGAGACTTGTTTTTTGTATGCTTTTTGAATTATTTCATTTTTCTCAATGAAAGCACAATTCCTTACCAGAAAAATTGGATTCAAATAGATCAGGAGCAATCAATCATATTTCAAGGTAGCTTAGCCATTGTCTTGGTTATAAGTGTTCGTATCTCTCTCACACACTAAAATGCAAAAGAACAATCGTAAGACATCCAACATGACAAGTAAAATGTATCATGACAACAGCACAGCTACCAATAAACACAATTGAAGAGATGTTCAAATTTATTGATTGAATTTCAACGAGAGAGGGATAGAGAGAGAGAGAGAGAGAGTGGACCTCCGATATTTCATGCCCAACATTTCGGACGTGGATAACTTTGGATGGTTCAGACATCCTAAACTGCTTGCAAAGAAAAAACGAAGCCCAAGTAAGCATTTCCAGTGGTTAATACAAACCACTCGCCCAAAACTTCTTTCCATCCTAAACGAAAGCCCGGAATCTAAACTGGAATGGCAACAATGGTGGAACGGACCTCCGTGTTGAAATAAATAAATAACAAAAGCTGATCAATCACAACCCATCAAAAACCCTAGACTACTTCCTCGACTCAACAATCACAGCAAAAGAGAACCCGTAAAAAACAAGTAGATTAAAACAAACAACACTTCGATGTTCTTAAGCTCAGAGTGTCGTCAAGGTAGGAAACAAACAAAAATCAGGAAATGAAAAGGGAAGCTTGCCTGATCGAGATGAATGGAGATAAAAGAGAGGCGAAAATGGAAGAGAAGAAATCAGAGACCGAAGAGGCAAAGACATAGATCGACTGCCTCGACCATATTGCTGCTACGGTTTTTGCCCTATACTTCGCGCCCTACCGGATTTATCATACACCCTCACTCACCATTATGTGGGTCCCTGCTTAATCCTCCATGTCATGACATCGCCTATAATGGAAATCTTGCCCTGTGTGTTCAATAAACTTTATTTTTCGAGTACTCGAAAAGGAAAAAAATAAAACTTTTATTTTTGAGGGTTTGTTTTTATAATATTTTTCAAATTAATTATTATAATCACTTATTTTTTATTATTTGTTATTAATCATTTAAAATAATAATTTATTTCTATTTATCTAAAATAGTTACTCAATTCTAAACGTATTCAAATGAATTACTGTCGACAAATAATTATTTTACAATTATTTCAATAAATTGATCATATCTGAACAAATAATATTCATGGTGACGTGTGAATATTATAATATCATTAGAGGGTTGCATGAGATGGATGTCGGAAAAAAGATAAATCATTTTACAATAATCGCAAAATTAATTGATCATAGCTAAACAAATAATTTTCAATTGTGACGTGTGAATATTAAAATATCAAAAGACGTTTGCATGAGATGAATGCCCGAAAAATTAAGCAATGAAACTTGTTTTGAGATTGAATCACATTCTACCTGATAAGGCATTATAACATATTAAGTCCATGATATGTATCAAATAGCATTTGAGATATATAGACTACACGACCCGATCGCTCATGCATGCCATACATTAATTAACAAATATGTAAGTGTGTTTTTTTAGTTGCAATATCGAGGGTGGGAACACGAACTACGAGGGGTGCTATGGCTCACTAATAATAGCTGAGCTATATTCTTTTTAACGCAAATATGTTAGCGTTGGAATATAAATGTTGACAAATTATAGATCGGTGCGTCATTGTTTATGATAATGTTGAAATAAATATTTTTATTAGGGAATAATTATAAATTAATATGATCATATCAATTAAATATATGGGCAAAACAAAAATGTGTCACATGTCATCTGATAAACGTTGTAGGTTTGGTCATATGAATTTTGTAGTCAAAAGCTCAATCTTTATATAAAATCAGATTGAGCCCAATAATATAGAGATATATGGCTCAAAAACACAATAGACATTTGGCTCTAAGTTCACGTATTGATCAAAATTCAGCCAAACTCGTTAAAATATTTGGATATAAAACCCATTTATTGGTTCAAGCCGGCCATGGTCCAAGAGAACTCTATAAATATAAGTTTATGAGTTGGAAAACTTTGAGATAAAAAATACTTTTAATTTTCTTGAAATTCAATAATCTCGAACACTAAAATTATAAATGATTGTACGTTTGAGAGAAACCCAATAAATAATATAATAGGCTTGTAACCACTTAAAATCAATATAAATACCTATTGTTTTATTTTATTTTTAATTTTTTATAATCTTACATCTTTCAACTATTTTTATAATAATATTTTAAATAGTTATTTTTCTTGAAAATGTACATGATTATCAATCACAAAACCAAATAACCACGGACGTTTGGGAGATTGGGCATAACCAAGTCATTTTCCCCATAAGCGGTACATAATTTGGTAAGCGTGCGTAAGCAAGTATTTAGTGCGTAATGACTTGTTAGCATCCTTTATATGTGGGGGTGGCAAATCGTCCAATGACCATCCCTCATAGGTTGTTGAACGTTTATCCAACCACCTTCTGAAAAATGATCCCCTGCTCCAAGGTTTCCACGATTTTTTCGATGGAGATACGAAACTAAGTTACGAGTATTTGAATAAATATTTACACACAAGCATTTAAATAAGTGGAAAATATACCTTTTTTTTATAAATAAGAGGTACGGAGGAAACAATGATGCAGCGTGTGAGAAAGTTTTGATTTCCACCCACACCTCATTATTCCAAAATAATGTTGAAATCATAATAAGAGAGAATGTGTGCCGGTAAACATGTCCAAGAAATATTATGTATTTTGCTTTAAGTGATTGTAGTCACGAGCCATGACTAAATTATATGAGCCGATTGACCAAGATCTTATGCATGTTATAATGTTCCACTTTTGAAGTACAAAACCTTAGACAAACCGATCACGTATTGGTTGGAGAGACAAAGACATATACAACTATGACTCGACATAATAAGTAATAGCTCGTATATGTAGGTTTATGTGGAAAAATAATAATAAACAGCTTGTTTAAATGTAGATTTTAGTAGATAAGTAGTTGATAGTGACTTATTTGAATGTAGATTTTGCAAAAGACTTGTAAGTAATAGCTAGTTTGGACGTGAACTTTTATGAAGAAGTTGTATGTGTATTTTTAAATTATATTTAAATTAAAATTTGTGTTTCATTTGTGCATAATTTCTCATTTTTCATTAATGTTTGTGACTCTCGCTATTCTAATTTATTAGTTTTGGATTTTTTTTTTTAAATTTTATTTAAGTATCCAACTTATTTAAATAAATTTTATAATTTGTAGTATTCAATTATTTAATATTTATCAATTGAATAAATATTATCAACTTATCCATATTGTTTATATGTTATATTATTATTAGTTAAAATATTAGTTTAATATATTTTTCTTTCATATTAGTTATTGTATTTTCAAATGTATTAATAAATTAAAATTGATTTGTCTCATAAATTTGAAATCAACTTTAATAGGAATTTAATTTAATAATATCTAGATATAAATAAAAACTTTGTAAATTTAAAGTTAAAGTTAGAAATTGAACGTAAAAAGATAAAAATAAACGGTAGATGACACGTGACACAAAAGTTTATTATGAATACAAATTTTTCCAATTTAATTAAAATCATAACAATCACTAATTCTCATTTTATGTGTCATCAACAAAATCAACCTATTATTTATAAATCTTTAAAATGTATGAAAATTGCCAAGATTATTGAATATAATCTAATTAATATAAATTTAAAACTTACCACAAGTATTAATCTTTAAACATTTTTATTTTATATACCAATATAATAAAATGTTAAAGTGCAAAATTCATAATGACTATTTGTTTGTTTAATAATTGGATGAATAATTGAATTCATAAAATATACGTTGACTTCGTAAAGTTTTATAAGATTATGTATACATTGATGATACAAAATTATACTTGAAAATTTAATTTAATTTTATATTTTAATAAAATTATTCATTAAATATCATTATACATTTAATTAATAATGCACTTACAAAAAATTAAGAATAATTTATAAAATTTTTTTTTTTAAGTGTTTAAAAATTTTATTATTTGAGCTATTAAAATTAAATAGTTATTTTGAGTACTTACAATAACTCAATTTATAAATCTTGGTTGTTTCTTAAATAATAATAATAAAAAATTTAAATAGAAAAGAAAAGAAAGGAAAAAAATAGACACACGCGTGGAAAGGTTTGCTCCCCTAGAATAAATATCGGCGTCCTTATTTCTAACCCTATTTCAGTTTGTGAAGTCTGCAGCCGTCGAAAACCCTAATCCCTCTTTCACTCTTTCATTCAGTTCGCCGATTGGATTCTGCCATGGCGACGGGAGCAGCACCGCCGCGTCAACTTTCACAGAAAGAGGCCGACGTTCAAATGATGTTGGCTGCCGAGGTTCATCTTGGCACCAAAAACTGCAACTTCCAAATGGAACGTTATGCTTTCAAGCGCCGTAATGATGGTATGATTTTCATTCTTTTCGCCTGTTCTAGATCTTCTTTGTTTGGTTAGCATTGGTCTTGGGAGTGTTGTTAATCTTCTTAAATTTTTGTCCATAGAGTGTCTTTAACTTATATATTGTGATTATAATTACATATACTTATCTGCGATTCCATAGTTAAAAATTTGGTTAGCATTTTTTTTCTATTTTTTATATTTGGATTCTACTGTTGCTTTCTTGGATTATCACTACATTGGGTTTTTATGTTTGATGTTGCACCCAATTTTTATGCTATTTTTAGTTTTATTGCTGAATGTTGATTAATATGGTTTTTGAAATGAACATCGGCTGTACGCGTTGAACTAGGTTCTTATAGTATGTTCCTATAAGCAATGAACAGAAGCTTCAAGTGAGGGCTATCTCTGCAGTATAACTATGTGGGCTGATTTGAATACTCTCTTTGAATTCAGGAATCTACATCATTAACCTTGGTAAAACATGGGAGAAACTTCAGCTTGCTGCTAGATGTATTGTAGCTATCGAGAATCCTCAGGATATCATTGTTCAATCTGCTAGGCCTTATGGTCAGAGGGCCGTCTTGAAGTTTGCTCAATACACTGGTGTTCATGCAATTGCTGGAAGACACACTCCTGGAACATTCACCAACCAGCTTCAGACCTCGTTCAATGAGCCACGTCTACTTATCCTTACAGATCCTAGGACTGATCATCAGGTATTCTTTAATCTTAGGAATGAAGGTGATGGTTTTGAATTGTAGTTGTAGAAATATGGTCTTATATTGTTGGTTATTGCTCATGCTTTTTCAATTCACTTATTTGTATGCTTTTGTCTATTTATGTCGTCTTGTTGGTTTTGAATTGCAGCCCATTAAGGAAGGTGCCCTTGGTAACATTCCTACAATAGCCTTTTGCGACACTGATTCCCCAATGCGGTTTGTTGATATTGGAATCCCAGCTAACAACAAGGGAAAACATAGCATAGGATGTCTTTTCTGGCTATTGGCAAGGATGGTTCTACAAATGCGTGGAACAATTCGTGCTGGGCACAAATGGGATGTGATGGTAAATTCAAAATTCAATTTTATATTTGGACCGTAGAAATCACATTTTAACTCGTTAATTTTAAATATATATTGAAGGAAACTCGTTTCATTTTGTAGGTTGATTTGTTTTTCTATCGGGAGCCCGAGGAAGCCAAGGAGAAAGAAGATGAGGAAGCTCTTCCTCCACCAGATTTTGGCATTGCTGACTATGGTGCTGCTCCACTTGCAGGCTCAGATCAATGGACTGCCCAAATATCCGATGCTCAGTGGGGTGCTGCAGATGCCATTCCGGCTGCTGCCGCTCCACCCCCATCTAGTCTCGAGTGGGCTCAAGAGCCAGGTTGAACCTTAGCTTTTGATTTTAATCGTTTTTTTCACTCAAACTAGACAAGAGTAGGCATTTTGTTGGTCTTGGTTTGAGCATAGAATATTGAAAACATTCTTGTATTCAAGATTTCAATGCTTATACTATTTTTTTGATCTTTTAACCAATCCATAAGGCGCGTGAAGTGAAGATGGGTCAAAGAAGTATTAACTCTAATATATGTTTTTTTACTACTCACTTCAAAGCAATTGTTAATAGTGTGCTTAACTAAGTGCTTCTGCTGTAACGCTTCATTTCTTTTCCTACATTCACACTTTTCTCTTTTGCTTTGTTGCAGTTGGTGCGACGGCAGATGGATGGGATGCTGCAGCAGCACCTCCACCACCAGCACCTGCGGTCGAGGGTGCGGCACCTCCTTCCGCCGGTGGATGGTTTTAACAAATTCTACTCTACTCAAATGGATTAGTTATTTTTGAAAAATCAACTGGTTTAGTTATTATGAGTCTGCTTGCTTTTTATTTATAGAGAATATCACATTTTTGTTGTTGGAGACTCAACTCATTTTTTCTGTAGTCGTTTTAGAGTTTATGATTGAAATTTCAACTTGAATACATTTTGGATGTCTCAATACATTTTATTTGGTGGCTATATGAGAAATTAAGTACCCAAGAATATTTACACTTACTAATTATGTATTTGGGTTGAAACATATAGTTTAGTAGGAATTATAGATATTGATGTTTAAACCATATATAGACAATTTTAGTGATATTCAGCTAATCCTTATTCCTTCTCAATTGGGGACCTGGCATATCTTTTCTCCAAGATTTCTCCTTATTCATTCTTGCTTCAAATTCATCTGATCCCCACATTCACAATTGTTTCTGCTTCAATTCCTTATCAAATGGAAAGAGTTTCTTCATCGCCTTCTACAAAGTAGTACTCTTGCCATGGTTCTCTAAATCTTGAACAAATTTCTCATCAAAACTAGAATATACATGAGGGGGGTCCCTATTAGGATTGAAAAAGCAGTCTGAGCAAAAATGATTGTTGACAAAAATGGATCAACCAAGAAGATTCATATCCTGATTGGCAATGGAAAGAAAGGATGGAATTGGATCAACCATATCTACTATGAGCATTTCAAGATCGTTCTTGACTACTAGGCTACTTTTTTTTCTTTTTTAAGTAGATTTGTTATTTTGAATCACACACAATATCTAATCGTAATATTAATCTAAATCATCGCTTGCCACAATGATATGATAAATTTGGATGATAAAAATACATTATTAAAGAGAAATATAATATATATTATTTAGATATTATAATCTGCTGATTTGAATACTTTATTCACGTGCGTAGTTTTTTCAAGACATGAATAGAAAATTTCATTCCTGCGTTACAATCATTCCCCATAGTTGAGATAAAATAACGAATACCAGGCTGATTAAGGACAATAAAACCAATAAAATCAGAGAAAATTCCAGGCTGGACACATTCTTCAAACTCAGCTTCAGATTTTGGCTCTGCAATGTCGTGAGCCTCATGAGCTCTTGATTTTATTACTGCCAACAACAACAGAAATAAATAAATTAATTTTAAAAAAATTAGTAAAAATTACTAAGGAATGTCTTCCACCGCTTCATTCCATCAATCATTAGTTTACTCTCATTTCTAAACAAAATAAGCATGGGAAGTTGATTACAGAGTTTATCATTGAGAAAGAAGGTTTGATTCCGAGCCCATTCAGAGTAGAAGGTAGAGGTTGATGGTAGGTTCCAACCAAAATCGCCTCCGACGAGGTGGTCGAGGGCCGCAACATTGTGCACAAGAGCGCCTATGAGGAAGAAGGAAGCAAGGAAGGTTAGCGTTGGACTCATACTTTAGTTTTGGGGGGCGTTTGGATTGAGAAGAAAGAGCAAAAGAAGGGGAAGATAATTTGATAAGATGCGGAGGAAATGGTAATTAAAGGTGATGAGGAGTTGCCAATTTTGAAACTACAACGCCCACAGAAACAAAATAAAAAAGACTAACTTTATCTGCTTTTTAACCTCCACGTGAAGAAACAAATGAATTTAAATATAGAAATTAATAATCAAAATATGCAATTAATTAAGGGGATTTTTCATGTGCTCCAAAAAAAGCCCAAACAAAATTTTAAAAATATTTCCTACCAAAAAAAAGTTGATTGTTTTTGCAAAATTACCAAAATATTCTCGTTCAACGCATAGTTTCGATCAGTTAACTGACAGCTTTCATTCAATAGTTTAGTTTCACTCAATAACTTTCAATCACTATTTCGATTGATAGCATTCAATCACTAATTCAATTAATAGATACAATCAATTCACTAACCTTCTTCAATTAATTTATTGGAAAGAGAGGTAAAATTGAAAACGAATAAAAATCTGATGAATTATTAAAAAAAATATTTGAATAATAAAAAGTTGTA
>JBBMEG010000015.1:3396577-3418387 GCA_037832605.1 Cyclanthera cordifolia | reverse complement strand
TAATTAAAAAGACAACAAGAGATCACTTGAAGAAGTGTAATTTATTGTGCCTCCGTAACCTACATTGTCTCCCGCTGCCTGACCAAGTGACGGGCATGGTTGTCCCCGGGGTTAGAGGAGCGAAGCTCCAAGTTCCCGTGTCATCAAAAAAAAAAAAGTATCACTTACCCAAAAAAACACGATATCATTGGCAACAACTAATCAGCTAAGTTTAAATATTGAAATGTGAAAGAAAATAGATAGTTCAGCAAGAAAACAACCATAATCAGCTCAAGGTGAACAATGTAATCTGCATGTAACAGCATAAAGAAAGGTGCCATAGAAGATGAAAAAACATAAATTTGAGGCCCGGAAAGGATCTTGATAGCAAAATTCGTTCCGTAGGCAGAGAAGGAACATGATGAAGGAAATGAACAGGCATACTAACTTTTGTGCTATAGGAAAAAAGTGTACAGAAACCTTAATACCTGGGCTCAAATTCCTTGATCTCTACAAGTTCACTCCCACAAGCATCAGTCCACTGAACTTTCCTCCTATCAGTAAGACAACGTATATCACCATCCTTATTACTCACAGTCTCACTTACATGAGCATTCTGATTTGAAATTGAAACACCATTACCCGGCCTCTTCAAGCTACTTTTAAGGGCTATATTTCTTAAAGTATTACCATCTTCGACATTATGAATTTCATCTTTCCCCGTATCGGTGCTTGTAGAGCCAGGCAAAGAATCATGTGATAAGGTTGGGCCTACTTTAAGAGGAGAAGGGGAACTGTCAAGCCCTGCGGAAGTGCGACCAAAGCAAACAAAGGAGGCACAGCCGCGGGAAATGTTGTTCTTTGTGGTAGCCAGACGGAGGTCAGATTCTGATTCTTGGTCCACCAACTGGTACTGATTCCACGGAGATACTCTCATGTGTTTATCTTCATTTTTTTGACCCAAAAGAAGAAGGGCCAGACCCTTGCTGTACCCAGACGCCGAAGAAGAAAAGAACCCTCCTCCTTCTACTGCCAATAACATCAGTTATACCTCATCCGGAGTGCTCAAAGTTTATTTCTGGGAAGGCTTCAACCCCTCGAGCAACCAAAAACACCTACACACCAACCACGATTCATTGATAATCAGCACAGTTCAAATAAAAGTATCAGAAAACAAATCAAGCAACATTTTTCACAAATGTATAAGGTACTAATTTACTGATAGTGTTGTACATAGTAAAACAGAAAACCAGTGAAGCAAAACCTTAGAAAGATAGTTCGATGCAACCAAACATAAAACAAATGGAGAGAAAAAAAATTAAACTAAAGACAAAAATCGAAATCTTAGGCTCCTTTTGATAACATTTGATTTCTCGTTTTATTTTTTTAAACTATAAATTTGTATTTACTCAAATTCTCTACCTATAGATTCCAAATTCTATAAAACAAAATTTAGTTGTGTTTTATAAAAACATAAGTAAAACATAGATTCAAAGTAATGAAACCATAGATTGGAGTAGTAATTCTAGGCCTAAATTTCAAAATCAAAAAACCAAATACCATTGCCAAACTGGAAAGAAGCAGACAAGTTACAGCAAGCTCGAATCAACAAACATATAGGCTTCATTATACTTCAAAAAGAAAATAAAAACAAAAAACTCCAACATTCGAATTCCATTTGAGCAATTTATTAAAAAAAGAAGCGCAAAAGCAGATCAAAATCAGGGAAGAATGGAACGTACAGATGCCGGGAGAGTGGGAAACCAGAGAGATCACAAGCTGAGTTTAATTCGACGGCGCCATGGCCGAAGCATCATTTGAGAGTATAAAACGAAATAATCGATCGCGGAGTTGGAGAAATGGATTTGGTAAAAAGTTGGAAGCAAATATTTGCTGCAAAGTATATGAAAGCCAGAAAAGGGGGATAGAGACCAATGGCTTTGTTTGTCATTGGAGGCGCATGTTAACAGTAGGTCCAACATTAAAATAAATAAATAAACTAAAATGCTAAATTTGTCCCCCCCTCACTTTCATACTTATTTCATTTTGGTGCTTTAACTTTAAAAAGTTTAATTTTGATCCCCAAATTTATAAAAAAACTTAAAAAAAGGCCCCTGGAGTTAAATTCTTCCCACAGACGTTAAATATTAGATGAATTGATTAAAATAAAAAATAAAAATACTACTCGTCTTTTTTTTAAGGAAAAATTGCACAAATCACCACTAAAGTATAATATTTGTAATAATTAAGTCATTAAACTTTCAATGCAATGTCCCCAAAGGGTGGCGCAGTTGGTGGAAGACTTGGGCTTGAGAGGTGTCCTCTCTCTCGATTACAGGTTCGAGCCCTATCTGTTGCAGTGGGAGAAAACCCAATGTCTTCTGGCTTAAGGAAACGTTTGGATTAGGAAGTGAACAAGGCGTTCCAAGCAAAAGAATACGGCGTCGTATCGGTTCAAACTTTCAACTAAATTTCTCAAATTATCGCCTCTGGTTGGGTCCCATCTTTCTCTCTCTCTATCTCTCCCTTTCGTTATTATTAGGTTCAGTTTCTTCATCCCAGTCTCGTCATCGCCATTCCCTTCTCCGAATTCTCAACTCGATCGCAGCTTCCAAAACTCGTCGATTCTTCGATTCTGTTTCTCACCGTCCTGTAATTCCGTGCTGAAAAAAGGGTTTTCGTTTTGATCATCGGTTGATCTTCACGTCCATGTCGATTCTCAACTCCTTCTTCAACAAGGGCTTCAAGGCTGCTCAATGGTATCCCTTATTGTATTCTCTTCTTTCATTCGTTTTTTTTATTTCATTGATTGATATGCGATTATGCAATTTCTGCTATCGTTGATTGTAATTGCGCTTCTCTATGTATGTAGTAAAACCCTACTCAAATTGACAATTCCACGAATTAAGCTGCTGAGGAATAAGAGGGATGCTCAGCTTAACCACATGCGACGAGACATAGCCAAGCTTCTTGAGACTGGTCAAGAGGCCTCGGCTCGCATTCGGGTATGTGTTTCTTTCTGAAGTGCATTAGATCGATTAATATCTAGAGGGGAAAGATTAGAAAGAAGGGGTATTGTTTGATGTTTTTTACTTTTTTTGTTTCTTAATTAGATCTGGCTTTTGTATTCAGGTAGAGCATATAATCAGAGAAGAGAATATGATGGCTGCTCAGGAAATTCTTGAGTTGTTTTGTGAGCTTATTGTCGTTCGCCTTCCAATTATTGAAACGCAAAGGTAAATTTTCCGAACTGAGTTATTCTTTATCTGAGGATATTTAGTGTTTTCTTGGGTTTGTGTAATTGAGTACGAGTAAGATCTGAATGCAACCGAGTTTAATACATGAAAATTGAGAAAGAGATTGCATCTATTTTGGTGAAATTTCATGTCGCCTTTTGGATAGTAGCTTTCCACCCAAGTTACTTGAAACACTAAACTACATGTCCAAATTCATATCTTTGCGGTAAAATCTCTCAAATCAGATTGCATCCCGTTTGATGCATTTTTTCCTTGTTTAATCAGTCTAGCAGCATCATCTCAACATTTCATACTCAGAAGTACAAATGAATTTTTTCCATTCTAGTATCAACTTTGTGCTCATGCTAATTGTATTGGGACATTTGCCCTGTCTACTTTATGCTTGTCTCATTTGTCTTTGTAAATTCCCAAAATTTCAGGGAATGTCCTTTAGACTTGAAAGAAGCTATCTCGAGTGTGTGTTTTGCTGCTCCAAGGTGTGCAGATCTTACAGAGCTGCTCCAGGTTCAGTTGCTTTTTGCAGCTAAATATGGCAAGGAATTTGTATCAGCTGCTACTGAGCTCATGCCTAACTGTGGTGTTAATCGTCAGGTTCGTAAAATTTATTGTTTACAATTGATTGAAAGATTAGAAGAATTAGAAGAAAAGCTTTACTGCAGTGGATAGGATTTTTATATTTTCTTCTAGTTTTGATTGCAGTTGATAGAGCTTCTTTCTGTTCGTGCTCCTTCACCTGAAAAAAAACTGAAGCTCTTAAAGGAAATTGCTGAAGAACACGACATAGATTGGGATCCTGCTGGAACTGAAACCGAATTTAACAAATCTCCAGAAGATTTGCTTGTGAGTGTTGTTCCTTTTTGTCTCAACTCGTTACGACTCTTCATGTCTTACGTTCTGTTCTCTCCCTTTGCAGAATGGATCGGCACAGTTTGTCAATGCGTCAAAATTACCACTTCCTAAAGAGAAACACGGCGAAACATATAATGCTACTCCTGATTTGGCTAGTACACCACAACCTGATTCTGATTCTGAATTGGACATGTTAGACTTTCCCGAAGTTCCAAAGATATCAGTATTATCTCCACAGCCCCCTACCGTAATTTCTGGCTCTGCATCATCAGTTATCCCACCTCCTTCTCTATCACCACCGCCTGAAACTGATCGTGATTCATTGAAGCATTCTGGCAATCCTGAAATCACACCACAAGATTTACACTTGAGACACGAGGAGGTGACATCAGTGAGATCCGTTTTACCCAGTAACGATCACATTAATATCTCTGTTGGTGAAGATAAACAGTTTTTGCCTTTTATTACTCCTCCATCACTGCCATCTTCGTTTTCTCATAGAGATATAGATTTGTCGCCACAGTCCGGTACAAAGACTTATGAGGAGAAGCTTGGTTTCAATCCACCGTTTGAACAGGAGACGAATTCGCCACCACCCTCTGTTTCAAAGACCCCTGAGGAGAAGTTTGGTTTCAATCCACAGTTTGAACTGGAGATGAATTCACCACCACCCTCTGTTTCAAAGACCCCTGAGGAGAATTTTGGTTTCAAACCACGGGTTGAACATGATATAAATTCACCACCACCCTCTGTTTCAAGGAGAACGAGTGAGGTTGATGTGGACATCAGTGTGGATTTGCAAGGCATGTTAGCAACTGCTCAGGCTGCTGCTGAAACTGCCGAGCGTGCTGCTGCTGCAGCTCGCTCTGCTGCTAGTCTTGCAAAGGTTAGAATCGACGAGTTCACAAAGAAGAAGAATGATGATGATCATGAAGTTAGTTCTGAGAACCCATTCCACGAAGCCACTGCAAGTTCACCGGATCATAAACAAACATTCCAACTAAAACAACAAGATTCTCTGGGGAATTATTCTAGTTCTATGCCCTACTATTCACAAGATTCTTTCAAAGAACATCACGGAGTAAGCTGTGATTCAGCTATTTCTAGTCGCCACCAGCTCGAGCCACAGAAATCGGGTTTTGATTCCTCATCCGGTAATTCACCATCTGAAGGCACTGCACACTCTCATCAACCCCAGAGACTCTCATCAATGGACGACGACCCATACTTTTCGTACCCAAATTTATTTTCATCACAGAAACCAAATCTAGGATTTGATCATTCTTGTGGTGGTGGTTCCTGATCTACACATAAGGTTTGAGTGTAATTTTGGCTTTGAGATTTGTTGAATTTATATTTCTTCAGCTTTTCTGACGAGTTTCAAATATCCTTTACTTCTGTGGTAGAAAACATTCAATGTACAAAAAGTATAGATATTATTATGCTATTAGAATTGGTTTCTCTTTATTTTACATTTTCACTGCCTTCAACCATCATGCATTATGAACTAGGTCAGAGGGGAATTTATCTTCTTTTTTTTGTGTGTTTTCTTGACAATCAGCAGATAATCTCGTGTATATAAAATGATATACATGTATATATCATTTTATACTCCTATATCACTGAGCTATATAATTTTTCTTAAATAATGTAAATATAATTTTGATTAAGATTCATGGTGTATTATAGTGATGCATGTCTGATATGCTTTGCACACTTGTAGAAAGGTTCAGAGTGTATGAATTGAAAAGGCAAAGTTGTGAGTCTCATAAAAACATAAGTTGCATATAATTGTATATCCTAACCCAATAGACCATGTATTACATACGAGACTTCCTTATTTAGTTTTTATTTTAATTTTTTTACAGTATACACTAACTATTGATTTTATCACTAAATGTCAGAATGAGAACTTGTTTTAGTAATATTGAAATAAAAAGAAACTGGTTTTAGTTGATTTAATTTATTATTAGTATTTGTCTCAAGTAGAAAAAAAGTTTCTATTTCTTTACCTGTCTATATATAGAGAGAGAGTAGCTTTGTCTTCATTAATACGAGTGATTTAATATTTATGTATTCCTCTCTTGTTGTTTTGTTGTATCATGAAAGAATTGTGTTTTTTTATTTAATTTTAAATATTGATATTTTGGTAGGACTCGAGGAAAAAATTTTGAGTTAATTTTCTTTTGATGACGTTAATTCAATTTCAAATTGATATAATTATCAGTTTAAGATCGAGATTCATTAGTAACTCGTCTAGTTGTAAAGAGTAAAGAAACTTTTGAAGTTTATTCTAGGCAGGAGAATTAAAGATAAAAAATACTTTACTTGAGATTGAGACTTGAGTGGCAGGCTATAAAGTAGTTTCAGGAGGGAAGGAGAAGAAGGAAAAATAGGAAAGAAATGACTAACACTGAGTTTTTTATTTTTTATTTTTTGAATTTAACAACAATTGTAGGTAGAGGTATTTCATAATGTTGCTTGAGTTCGTTCAACTCTTGTTAACAAAAGACGAGGGAAGATTATAAGATAGTTTTACCGAGTAGCTTTCCGAGTTCAGGAGGGGAAGAACAAAGAAAGAACAAAGGAGGAATAGAGAGAAACCATCCAACGATTGAGACTAGGCACGAAACAAGAGAAGGTTATATTGTAGCTTTTCTAAGTTAAAGAGGTGAAGGAGAACAAAATGGAAAGATAGAAATGGCTTAAGGTTACGTATGAACTATAAAATGGTACAATTTGCAAATGGACAAATGCTGAGGATTGATGCACAAATGAATTTCAAAATGCAGTTACAGAATAATTGGGATATGGTTGCTAAGAAAGAAAAGAGAAACAAGAGAAAATTTATGAGTAAAAAACATAGCCACAAATCATTCCCTTTCTTTACTGAACCACGAGGGGGGTCATCTTGGACCGGAAAGCTCAACTGCATGTAAATTTTCAGTTGAATCAACAATCCAATCGGAGTTCGGATGAGGCAATAGATCGATTTCTTTCCGAAGGATTTCCACCTTTTGCCACTCATCCCATCTTTCTGCCAATCCGTCACCTTCGAGCATCCTCACCACATCGGACATCTTTGGTCGGTCCATTGGGGAGCCTTGTGTGCACAGTAGAGCAACCTGAATCAACTGTTCTACCTCAGATTCTACATAATTGTTCTGAAGATCAGGATCAACCAGCATTTCTAGCTTCTTCTCTTTCAGAAGTCCTTTCACCTATTGAATCCAATGCATTGTTAAACAAGCACTTCATATATTAAAGCAAGGAAGATTTCAAAATATTAAGTTGCTTAGTTACCCAATCAAGTAGCATGACATCATCGTCATTTGCAAGTCGAGCCAGATCGAAAGCCCTTTGTCCAGTGATCAGCTCTAGAAGCATGATACCGTACCCGAAAACATCTGTTTTCTCAGAAGATTTCCCAGTGGAAAGATACTCAGGAGCTATATGTCCGATAGTACCACGTACTGCAGTGGTGACATGAGTGTCTTTGTAATCCATAAGTTTAGCCAACCCGAAATCTCCTACAACCGCTTCAAACTCCTCATCCAGCAAAATATTTGCCGCTTTTACGTCACGGTGAATGATCTTCGGATCACAGTGATCGTGCAAATAAGATAGCCCTCTTGCAGATCCCAATGCAATTCGCTTCCTCGTTTTCCAATCAAGAGGCGGTTGGGAAGGTGTTCGTTCTAAGAATTAAAGACCAAACCAATAAGAAAAGAACTTAATAGATGATGGAAAAAAAAAAGCAACTGTTCTTTTACAAGGCAGACTATCAGAATAGGCAAAAAATATGGAAATGCATGACCGACCGTGAACATCCAAACCAAAAAAAACTTGCACCTCTTAAACAAGACGCGACACTTCCATTGGCCATGTAGGGGTAAACAAGAAGTCGCTCAGTTGGCGTCATGCAAAATCCGCGTAGTCGTAGCAGGTTCCGATGTACGGCCATGCTGATCATCTCTACTTCTGTTTGAAATTGAAGCTCTCCACCAGGGGTACGTTCTTCTTTGAGTCTTTTTACGGCTACTAAAGTACTGTCTGCCAATCGACCTTTATAGACTTTGCCAAACCCACCCCTACCAAGTATGTTCTTGTTACTAAAACTATCGGTTGCCACTTGTAGTTCCCTCAGTGAAAATCGTTTAAGCTGTCCTAAATGCACTTCGGGGTCCTCTTCGGCTGCACGACAATTAAAAAAAAGAACAAATCAATCAAATAATCTTAGTTAATTGAAAAATCATTCGGAGGAAAATAAATGACTAACCGGGAACGTCAAAGAAAAGTTCTCGAGGTTTCCTACGACGCCACCACGCAAATGCAAGGGCTGGAGCTGCAAAAAGTAAAGCAGCGCCTGCAGCAACTCCACCAGCAATAGCTCCAGTTGTATTATTCCCTCCTGGTAATTTTCGTATTGGTTATTATTTTCTTAAGAATCAATTTCTATTCACAGCAAAAAGAATACAGAAGAGACAAGATGTTCAAGAAAGGCTGCAAGAAGCTCTTCCATCTGTCAAATATAAAATATGGGTTTGTAAGAGACGGCCACAAGAAGCTTAGTACTTGATTCATGATCCAAAAACAAGGTAAGCAATAGAGAACATAGTTATACTTGCTGTATTCCTTGAATTTGAGCATCTATTGTGGTCGAATTTGGATGAGAACATAGAATACAATGTTTGATGGTCAATTTGAACATTATAAATAGATAGAATGTGTTCGATAGAATTACATTTTCAGAAAAATGATCAATTACAGATATTTTTCAGTGAGGAGATGAGAGAGAAAAAAGTACGAAAAGAGAAAGAAAGAGAAAAACCTGAAGTTCCATTTGTCAGAAAATCTGTATTTTCAAAAAAGTTCTGAAGTATTTTAGTTTTGTCCTCCCCTCCACCTCTCCATTCTACTTTCTCTCTCTTTCTCCCTTTTCCATTTTTGTCCATCAATCTTCGATGAACGTCGTCAAGATGCTTCTACCAACACTACCTCATTTTCATACCACCGACCACTTGAAAGATATAAGTTTTAAATGGTGGTGCATGAAGTGTGGTGGTGGTTTCAATTACAAAAAAAAAGCTCATAAATCTGTTAGTTGGGCTTCCCCAATTGGTCTATGATAAAACTGTACTATTGTAGGGGCTCTTTTAAGGTTTTCTTTTTGTTTTTTAAAAGATGAACATACACTAAGAAAAAAAAATGAATGTATTAGATAGTTAGGATTCCACCTCAAAACCGATTGACAATGAGGAGAGTAGCCCACATATCATATAAATGTGTTCGAAGAATTTTCACATTTCTAATGTGAGATAAGTATCACAAAGTGAGTATCTCCAACATGCCCCTTCAAGATGGAGTCATTTTTGGGAAGACCATCTTGGATTAGATCCGAATTTGTGGCCCGAAATACCCGTTTTGACTTACTCACTTGAGTCGGATCCGAACTTTTTTGAGATTATCAAATACCCGCTAAGTCTTTATTTTCTTGGGTGGGATCCTCGGAATTTTGAGGGATTAATAACACATATTGAGCTCCAATATCATATTAGAAAGTGTGGACTGTGGGCATCTATCTCAAAACTAATTGGCTATGAGAGGAGTAACCCACCTTGCCTTTTAAATGTGTTGAAAAATCTTCTCCTTGTAGCCATTTGTCTCAGATTCAAAAGGGCACAAAGATATATATAGTACTCTCCACAAGTCCCACAACATAGTAATCTCCACTTGCCACCAGAGCATTTTTCCTCCGCCCAAGAAGGGTGTATGGAGATATATACATAAGAAACAAAAATTGGAAATTTCCATTAAATGGAAGGCGGGCAGCCATATAAGACAGGAGGGAAGCGAACTGCACGAAACAGCACGAGTCTTTCTTTTATTAGCGCCTCACAGTAGCAATGCATTTTGTGCAAGTTCTACGGATCACATTCTTTGAAGGTGCTTATATGGATGCAGCTGAGATTTTTTTTCTTCAAGATATGCAGTGTATAACATTTCCAATCATAGCCAACTTAGTGTTTCGGATGAAGTTATTATTCACCTCCCTTTCCGAGATAAAGGAAAAGTTCGGCAATCGGCTTTCTTTTCAATTATTTGAAGTATTTGACACAAAGGATTTTGCTTGCGTAGAGGATGCTTAGAACATGGCTCACTTTAATGCCACTTTGAACTTCAGCTTCGAAGTGCTTATACAAATCTCCTTGTTTCGAGCCCATTCTTAGCTCCCATGGTTGGTTCTTTCACCTATCTCTTTGTATAATCTTTAGTTGTTCTTTCATTCTTAATGAAAGTGGTTTCTATCCCCAATATAAACGACAAAAATAGGAAGATTGGAACTGAACACAATTCTTCCAACCCTGTAAACAGCACTGTGCTGGAAGGATAGCAAGAAAACACACCAAACTCTATAAACGTATAAAATCCTATGTGGTTAAGCGTGATAACATCATAACAAGTTATATATCATATCTCAAACTTCTGTACAGAATTTTCATCAAATATCATTTCTAAAGTGAAACTACAGCAATATAAGGAACCAGTATTAAGAAAGTATTGCAGAAACTAATTCCAGGAACATATTTTGGAGTTAATTGCAAGAAATACCTAGGAAAATTACCTGGTGAGGGTACAGGTGGTGGTGGGACAAAGGGTGGAGGAGGAGAAAATGGAGGAGATCCAGGGCAAGGACGTCCAGTAACAGGGCCACAAAGACCCAAGTTGTTGGCAAAACTGCAAGGGAAAACAGAATCCAAGTTATTCAACTAAGTCACACAAATCAAAGTTAGAAAACAAGGTTATAATCATCAAGAAACCTGATGGGAGTGAATAAGGAGAAGGAACCATTATCTGGAACCGGGCCCGAGAGATGGTTATTTGACAGATCCCTGGGAAAGAAATGCCACCGTCATAATTTGTACTATATCCATAAATATCATTTGGAAAACTTGCGAAGGAGGGAGTTATACGCACAAGACTTGAAGGGATGAAATATTAGTCAATGACATAGGAATGGGACCTGATAAGGTGTTGTTGTTCAGCCGGCTATCCTTATTAAAACATTCAAAGAAACAAACAATGTAAGAACTATACTAAGCAATTCAAACTAGATAAAAGAAAATGGACAAGTCATAAGTGAACATAATGATTCCACATTACAACATTAGTGAAATGTTTTGTTTCCTATAAAAAAAGCAATCAACTCACCCACCTGAGGCAACTATTCATAAAAATCCAACGTAAAATAAACTGTATATTAAGCTACAATACATAAATATAAAAATATATAAAAAAACAAGCCCCTTCTGAAGTGTAAACAATGGATTTTCACAAAATAGTTTTGGAAGGTAAAATCAGGGAATATTGTCTTTTCATGCACAGTATAAGTGGTTTTCAAGGATATCAAACAAAGAAATTTTTTATGCCAAAGTCTTTTTCCAAGTGAAAGTCAGCTTTCTATTGGAATAAAGTTGGATTACACAAAATGAAAAACAAACAAATGGGTCTTACTGAAAAAAAAAAGAAAAAAAAAAGAAGGCGCTGCAATCCGAAAGCAACTTCAAAAGTATCTGAACTGAGTAAAAAAGAGATTTTTAGGTATAGCAAAAAAAAACTCACAGGAATCGCAGTTTTGACAGCTTGCCCAATGTGTCAGGAATCGAACCCGAAAAACGGTTCAAATAAAGATCTAAGCTCACCAGACTAGTAAGATTCCCAAGATCACTAGGAATAACTCCACTTATATTATTACTGTAGAGCTCTCTGTCATCAAGAAAGTAGGAAACCAAGATTTAAGTCAAATAAAAGTATAATTCTAATTAATACTAATGCATCAATTATATAAGATAAATCTTCACAATCAAGGTTGAAAAGTTGTAACAAAACTGATTATGAATACGGAACAGCAATATATCATGGGTATTTTTATAATTAGGACATGAAGGATTATTATATAAGAGACTGTGTTGAGGTGACAAGATAAGACTTTTTAAGTCCCTATCAAAGTTTTGGCTGACAACTATAAACCAACAATCAGTGTTGTGATGGTCAAATTTACTACAGTGATCGTTGGATTATTTTATTTTAAAAACTTAATTTTTACTTTACATTCGTTGGATGAATGTACAAAAAGAAGTCATCAAAATGCTATTAAAGTACTAAACCAAGGTAACTTGCTTCAAGTTTTCCGTGAACACTATACAAATTTCTTTTAGAAATGAAACTTGTGAACATAAAGGGAAAAATTGAAATCAAATACCTAAGCTCAGATCAATTTTTACTGAGTTATGACAATCTATTAGACTACGAGGCAACTTGCTTCAAGCTTGCTTCTTGTTTAAAAAAATAGGTACTAGAAAATTTTAGCAAGTTATATACAGGATAAAGAAACAGAAAATCATAAACAAGCCCTCATGCTGAGTTGATAATCTTATAATCAATTATTACTATCCCTTCGTAGCATATTCAGCTTACTAAAATAAATTTTCATCTACTAAATTCAGTATGGTTAATGTCATTGATGTGGTGAATATATTACAAGATCATGACAGCTAGAAAGATACATAAGGTATTTTAGAAACAGCAACTAAAAAACTGAAGGTACAAATAACTTACAAATACTGCAAGTTTTTTAACAAGCCAAGCTGTGGAACAAGTGTGCCTGATAAAGCTGCATTCCCAAGATCGCTGAAAAAAACACATAAAACGGTATCGAAATTATTTGTTGAGCTGATAATTTCAACCACTCATCATAAAAATATCTGGAAGAGTCAATACACATGTATGGGCAGATAGCTTACACTCTTATGACACTATTGTCATTATTGCATGTAACATGAAACCATGTACAGGGATTGACAAGAGTGGGATCCCAACTCTGCAAGACATTGTTAGGGTCCTGCAAGCTGGTTCTTAGGCTATGCAAAGCATCACCTGTTCAAAAATAAACTTAATTACAAAAGGGTCTGAATGATATGCCAGCACAAAGAACAAAAAACTCCGGAATAGTGTGAAGAGCTTCGTAAACACCAAGAACGTCTCAGCTGTCACAAGGACAGTCAAGCCCAAACAGAAAACAATTGGATTAAGATGATGCAAAAAACAACTGTTCCTCTATCCATAGCTCAATACTTTTAAATGAATCATAGGATTTTTTTTTTTCTTATGGAAACCGGGAAATCGAAGCTTTGATTCATATCTGAGGTAACCACGTTCATCCTTAGGCCATGCGCTAGGAGACATCAAAAGAATGGAGACACAAGAGGTGTCTACAAATTAATGTCACAGGTGGATCTCGAACCTAGGACCTTGAGGAAGCAAACCTTCAAAACCTAAGCCTTCGACCACTGCGCTACTTCTTGTGGCTTAAATGAATCATATGAAATTAGAAATGAGGGCGGATGAAGAGCCCAGCAATTAACCATTAAGCCATGGGCTATTTGCGACAAGAAATGAAGGAAAAGGACCAACAATTCCTTTTACATCATCTTCATTGAGGCAGTTAACCTCTAAATTCCCCAGCCCATGTCGAGGATAAAAACGCTTTCTTTGCTCGCTGGAGAACTACATTAACAAGCTTTTCCACTTCTACAATTAACATAAGGATAACTGAAGTTAAACCAGCTCTCACTTTCAAAGTCCAAAAGACTTAGATTACAAAGTTCAGTCCAGAGCACGAAACTCCAACAAAATCTACTTGCAGATGTTTTCCCCAAAACTAATTAGTAAGAGTTGAGGCAAAGCCCATGAACTCTTTTCCTTTCCCCATTTAGAATCAGTTATCAGTAGTTCCAACTCCAAAGTCATCCCAATCTTACCAACCCCATGAGAGACAAAAATGCAAAAGATAAAATTAGAAGCAAATTCCAGTCATCTACATACACAAGAAACAAAAAAAGGGGGTGCAAAGAAGAATAAAGCCATTTCCACATTCATAAGTCATTTTAGACAAAAAGATCGAAGTTAGCAGGTTCCTATAAAAGGGGAATCAAAGGATAAAACAATTGAAGGACAATTAATGTTTTAAGTTCTAAAAAAAGAAAAAAACACAAACCTTCCATGTTAGCAGAAACAAGGCATAGTGGAAGAAGCAGCAAGATCAAAGAGACAAGACCCAGAGCCAAAACCTTGAAGTGCTCCATCTCCATTAAGTGATGATCAGCATCAGATCCAAATTGAAACCCACATCAAGAAACAGAATCATGACAAAAGCAAAACAAAAGCAAAAATCCAGAGGCTCGAGCAGAAGGCGAGAACCCAGTTCAAAAATTGACCAGAAACTCCAACATTTGAGGCGAAAGAGACAATCGTGAAGAATCAGCAGCAGGAAAAGCCGATCCAGCGAGCTCAAAAAGGGGAAATCCAGAAGAGAAAAATCAGAATATATCAATCAATTTTTGTTTACCTCCATTTTTTTTTTCCACACTCTGCGAAAGTGTTTGGAGTGGGATTAGTGTGTGTGTGTGTTTTTTTTTTTGAAGTTCTCCTTTTAAGGAATGGTAGCAGAAAAAGAAAGGGGATTGGAAGAGTGAAAGAGAGAAAGGACGAGTACAGACGTATTTTTGCGAGGGTAGGGAGCTGCCCGACCTGACCAAACGCAGTCAAGCTCACATGACAAGCCGCAACCCAAACACATCTTTCTTTCTTTCTTTCTTTATTATTATTTTCTTAATCTAAATATTATTCAATTTTTCATTTTATCTTTTTAATTTAATTAAGATATGTTCAATTATCATTCTATTAATCATTTATTTTATTTTATTTTCTTTTATCTCATCTTTTTATTCTTGCTAGCCAAACATGTTCTTAATCATAAACAACAATTTTTAAAAAAATGAAAAAATCATTAATCAACCCACCAAATTAATAACTTTTAACCACTTGACACTGATGAAATTTAATTAATTGAAATTGTTATGATTGGTTCTTGAAATATATTGTTATATATAAAATATATTTGTACTAAATTTTACTTTCTAAAAAGAATTATAAAATCTATTTTATCAATAGACTATACTCTAATTTCATTCACATTACAATATTTTTTATTTTTTTAATAACATACTTGTCAAACAAAATATTAAAGACCAACAGAAGTTTTAAACTATAGTGTTAAAAGAATTCAATAAATCGAATCAACACAACTCAATTTTGATAAGTTGGGTTAGGATTATCAACTTATTTTAGTTAAATTCAATTTAATACTAATGTAAACAAATATTTGCGTGACTGACCCTCGGGGTCGATAGTCAGTGTGGTGGGAACAACTTGTTTTAACATGGCCCATTTGAGCAACCGTTACAGAAATACAAATTCACAACTTGACATTTTTGTCATAATGGAAGATGGTCGAAGGCCGTTGATCTTAGAGAATCGAATGTGACTGTTCAATTGAATTAAATTATCTTTAAACGATGAAACCAACACGCCACTGATTCATACTATAAATATAATTTATTTTTGAAATAGTAGATAACTTAAAAAAAACCTATAATATAATCATTTGCACTTACAAAATTATTCTTTTTTTTAATTAACCAAACCTTGAGATTTATCGACATAAGTTTCAAAAATATTTTATATTATTGCCTATAATTAGAATAAATAAAATAACTTGTAAACAAAACGGAAAACCTAAACCCTTTTTCAGTTTCCTCACTCTCAAACTTCCTCGCCTTCTTTTTCTTCTACTTCTTTACGCCGGCCTATCTCTTGTCGCCGCCACCACCGCCGCCTCCGCCTCCGCCTCCGCCTCTTTGCAGTCCAGTGCGGCGGACGTCTCTCTCAGCGGGCTTGCACTGTTTTTCTGCTCTTCCGATATCATCTCAATCTCTTTTCTTTATTAGAACCAATCAGATTTTGTTTGAAAGTGAAAATTGGTTGGCCGATTATTATGGACAAGATAGATCTGGAAAGGGCTGGAATCATAATTGGGCTGTTGGGCCCATTTTTATTTATTTATTTTTTTTTATATAATAGTGTCTCTTCTCTCTAGCCGTTGCCAAACTCTGCGAGTCAACGAGTGAGTCGCGACTCAGTCCTTGTCGACTCAAGCCCGAGCTCGCCGCTTCTCCCCTCTGAATTCCAGGTGACTCCTCTTCCCCTTCCAACCTGTGTTTTTCCGTTTTCTACCCTATTTCGTTCCTCCTCTGCTTCTACGCCTCCTCCTTCGTCCGCTACGATCTTCCTTTTCCTCTGTATTCCTCGCATTCCTCTTCCTCTCCCTCCCGACGGTTGTGGATCCACCCAACCTTGTTGTCTTAACGGGCTGACTTCCCTTAGGTTGTCACCGAAAGGCCAAGGTCTTCCTTCCTCCACCACCGCACGGGAACAACTTGTTTTAACATGGCCCATCCGACTGCAACCGTTACAGAAATACGTAACTTTTGGTTAGATATTCGAGCCCATTTTCCTTCCGCCAACGAGCCACTCTCCACCGGGTTAATCTCATTGATTCTAACTCTAATGCGTATGAACTTTCCCCTGTTCCGGTTGTCTCCAACTTGATCCCAACATATAAACTCGCCCAACATATTTCCCAACTTCCGAGATCCTTTTTCTGAGTGACAAGCCGGCTGGACATCATGTACTCTAATCCAGAAAGAGGCTTTTTTGAACTCCAGCTCCGAGATTCTTTTACCACCACTCATCTGTTCAAACAACAATAGTGCAATGTCAAAGATCCAAGGACCTCTTTCCTCCACTCTTTCCCTTATTATTTTGCAAGAGAAAGAGCAGAGGAAAGTGTTAGCACCCAACACTTCTATGCTCACTTTATTCTCTGCATTCCAAATTTTGGGGATAATTTTTCTACAAGCATCAGTGCTTATCACCTTGTCTGATTGCACTTTACAAACAAGATCATTCTCCAATTTTTCTTTGAATCCCTGAATATCTTCATCTTCCAGTTCGAACACCTACCCCTTCTCCTCCTCTCCCAAAGCCAACCCATTCATCAGTTCAGCAAAGGCTTCAGCATCCATAATCAACTAATCCTTCTCACCCCCGACCACCCGGTTCTCTCTCGCAACCACCCACCTGAACCCCTCCACCTTAACCCTCACACTCCTCACCAAGAGGACCCAAACTCTCAGAGCCCCTGCAGAGAGAAACTCGAGACTAATTGTGTTTACTCTATTTTTTGTTTTCTTTGTTGCATAATTCCTGCCCTCTGTTTTGGATGCTCAAATGATAAGTGTTCTATGTAATTGCTTGCTTCAAATTCATAAGTTTCGTTGTTCACAATCTCTCACTCTATCCATATCCAAAAATTTATCTTTATATGTTCAATCACCAGTAAATTTGAGGTACCGAAATAAGTGTACTGCCGTTGATTTATCGTCCATTAACTGCTTTGGCATTGCGCAATCTCTCGTATCAAGGTGTTCGGATCTTGAGAAGGAAGAGAACGGATTGCCATTGCCAAATCCTTCTTTTAAGGATTGTTTATTGGAGATCTCTGATGTCGTGCCAGAATGTGTGCGTAGAATTAGGCGAACTTTGGAGTTAAAACCCGAGGATGTGCTTAAATTGTTACTTGGGTTTCAATCAAAGGTTGGGAGTAATGGAATTCAAGTTAAGAAAGTTAAGTGTTTGTGGAGCATTTTGAAGTTTGCTAATGAAAGTAGTAAGAGCTTCAAGCATATACCAAGGTCGTGCGAGGTTATGGCATCTCTTCTCGTTCGAGTTGGGATGTTTGAAGAAGTCAAGCAGTTTCTTTCAGAGATGGAGATGCAAGGAATATTACTGAATAATCCTGAAATTTTCAGTTTTTGCATTCAGAGTTTTGTGGGTGAAGGTAATCTTGAACAGGCTATTTTGATGTACAAAAAAATTAGGCAGCGACATATATCACCGTCAGTGCCATGTTATCGCGTGCTCCTCGATTCTGTGGTTCAGATGAAGAAAACACAATTAGCACTTGCGGTATGCTTAGATATGGTAGAGATGGGATCTAGTTTGGGTGATGAAGAGAAGGCTGCTCTTGACAATGTCATTAGACTACTGTGTTGGCAGGGAAAAGTTCTTGAAGCTAGGAACCTTGTGAAGAAGTTCGTGGCTTCGGGTTTTAAGCCTAGTGACGAGGCTCTTTATCAAATTACAACGGGTTACTGTGAAAAGAAGGACTTCGAAGATTTGCTGAGCTTCTTCTTTGAAATTAAAAGTCCCCCAAATGTTTTTTCTGGCAACAAAATCATGTATTCTCTTTGTAAAAATTTTGGCTCTGAAAGTGCGTACTTGTATCTACAAGAACTTGAGCATACAGGTTTCAAGCCTGATGAAATAACCTTTGGCATTTTGATCGGTTGGAGCTGTCGTGAGGGAAATCTTCGAAATGCTTTTATTTATTTGTCGAAGTTAATGTTTAATAACCTTAAACCAGATTTACGTTCATTTAATGCTCTCATCAGTGGAATGTTGAAGGAGGGTCTCTGGGAGAATGCCCGGGGTGTTCTTGATGAGATGGTTGATGGGGGGACTGAACCGAATTTATCGACTTTCAGAATTCTTTTAGCAGGCTATTGTAAAGCTAGACAGTTTGATGAAGCAAAAAAGATAGTTCTTGAAATGGAAAAACATGGGTTGATTCAACTTTCTTCTGTAGATGATTTATTTTGCAGAATATTTTCTTTCTTAGGGTTTAATCACTCAGCAGTGAGGTTGAAAAGAGACAACAATTCTGGCGTTTCTAAAACGGAGTTCTTTGATACCCTCGGAAATGGACTTTATTTGGAAACGGACGTGGATGATTATGAGAAAAGGCTTACCAGAGTTCTCGAAGAATCAATGTTACCTGATTTTAACTCGCTTATAGTCGAGGAGTGCAAAACTAGAGACCAAAAAGCTGTACTGAGGTTGGCTGCTGAAATGGATCGATGGGGCCAAGAACTAACTTCAGTAGGTTTGATGGGTTTATTGAAGAGCCACTGTAAATTTAATTCCAAAATCAGTTCTATCATTGATGTTTGGGAGAAAAGGCCACGTATGATCGCTGAATTAGGAGTAGACGCCTTAAATTTACTTGTGCAATCATATAGCAAAAACAGGTTGACTTCTAGTGGAATTGGAGTATTGAACGAAATGGTCCGAATGGATGTCGAAATCGAGAAAGAAACATACACTGCTCTGATAATTAGTTTGTGCAAAGCAGGAAACTTAAGGAATCTTCTTGATTGTTGGTATAGAGCTCGAAAAGATGGTTGGGTTCCGGGGTTGCATGATTGTAAATCACTTATCAGTTGTCTTTGCAAGAAAGGAAAACTCAAAGAAGTTTTCTTCCTCCTTGAAACCATGCTGGTGTCTTATCCACATTCAAAGTTGGACATAGTTCATATATTCCTCAAAACGCTTTCTCAAGCCGGGTTTGCTGCAATTGGACGAGTATTGACAGAGGAGCTTATGTCTCTTGGATTTTCTTTGGATCAAAAGGCATGTGAACTTCTTATCATAGGATTATGTAAGGAGGGGAATATTTTAAGAGCAATTAATATATTGGATGATTTAATGGCCAAAAGTATGGTTCCATACATTGATGTTTGTCTTCTGTTAATTCCTATATTATGTAAGGTTGGTAGATATGAAACTGCAACTGCATTAATAGAAATTGGAACTACTAAGCTTACGTCGTCTTCACTTAGAGCGTTCGGTGCACTAATGAAAGGTCTTTTTATGATGGGAAAGGTTAGAGAAGCCTTTGCTTTACTCCAGGATATGCTATCGGAAGGTATTTCTCTAGATGCTGAGATTTATAACCTTCTGGTTCAAGGGCATTGCAAAGTGAAAAACTTTGATAAAGTGAAGGAGCTACTTGGTGTTATAGTAAGGAAAAATTTATGCCTTTCAATATTAAGTTACAAGAAATTAGTTAATTTGATGTGTATGGAAGGAAGAAGTTTTCAGGCATTGCATCTCAAGGACCTCATGCTTAGAAACAGCGAAACTCATGACCGCGTTGTCTATAACATTCTGATTTTTTATATTTTACGAAGCGGGAACGGTTCGCTTGCGAGTAAAATGTTGGACGAATTATTACATAAGAGGAAATTGTTACCTGACAATGTAACCTACGATTTTCTCGTATATGGATTTTCTCAGTGCAAAGACTTTTCAAATTCTATATCATATCTCTTCACCATGATCCATCTGGAGTTTCATCCCAGCAATCGGAGCTTGAATAATGTAATCAGCCACCTATGCGATATAGGAGAGCTCGATAAAGTTCTGAACCTGAGCAGGGAGATGGAATCTCGGGGATGGATTCTTAATTCGACTTCACAAAATGCAATAGCAGAGTGCCTGATTTCATATGGTAAGCTTGAAGAAGCAGAATATTTTTTGGATAGAATGGTAGAGAAGAGTCTCGTCCCTGAACATATAGATTACAATATCGTAATCAGACAATTTTGTCAGAATGGAAGATGGTCAAAGGCAGTTGATCTTATAGATGTGATGCTCAAAAAAGGCAACATCCCAAATGCTACCGGTTATGATATTGTTATTCAATGTTGTTGTAACTACAAGAAGTTGGATGAAGCAGTAGAATTTCATGCTGAGATGTTGGACTGGCGCCTAAAGCCGAAAATCGAGACGTGGGATAAACTTATCATTTCATTATGCACAGAAGGGCAAACAAGAGAAGCAGAAAGGGTTATTACGAGCATGTCAGAGATGGGTGAAATTCCGAGCAAGGATGCGTACTGCTCCATGCTTAATCGATATCGCCATGAAAATAATCTCGGAAAGGCATCAGAGATGATGAAAGCAATGCAGCAAAGTGGGTATGAGTTGGATTTTGAGATGCAGTGGTCTCTCATAAGCAAATTAAGTGATGCCACTCTCAAGGACAACACCAATAACAAAGGTTTTCTGTCGGGACTTCTATCCAAGAGCGGATTTTCTCGGGCTTTGATTCCTTAGCCGAGCCGAGATGAAGTATGAGAACGTTTTCTTTGGTCTTCTGTTATCATCTCAATCTCTTTTCTTTATATTTGTATATCTAGAACCAGTCAAAGTCATATTCAATTACCAATTTTCACTTTCAAACAAAATCTCAGATATTTGAGTTCGATAAAAGTTAACAAAGTATTTCATGAAACCTTAATCGAATCTGATTCTAACCGTAGTTTGTTCATTCTGGTTTTTTTCAGATAATCATGGCCGCTAATGCAAGTGCCGATGATCAATCTCACAAGGTTCACAGGTCTCGTCAATCTGGTCCCAATGCAAAGAAGAAAGCGAAGCATGATAAAGGGAAGAAGAAGGGCAAGGTTTCTGAGAATGATAGGAAGCGGAATCCCAAGGTGGTGAACTGTTTGCTATTTGTTTGCGGGTCTCACCAATGATTCTTTATCATGTGGAGCACTAAATTTGAATATGTCTTTCCTTTATTTTCCAGGCTTTATCCGTTAAAGCCAAGCGCTTGCAATCATTCTGTCGAGAAAAAAGCCAAGCACTTGCAATCTCATTCTGTCGAGAAAGAGCAACGTAGGCTTCGTGTTCCCCCAATAGTTGTTATGGTGAAACAGCTCCATATGTTATTGTTGTTCATGGGCCTCCCCAGGTGTGAATTTACTACTGCAGATTACTTTGTAAATTTTGTTAATATGATGACTTGCATCTCAAAAGTTTTTTTTCTTTTTGTTTTTGTCATTGTAGGTTGGGAAGTCTCTTTTAATTAAGTCTCTTGTTAAGCATTATACCAAACATAATTTACCTGATGTTC
>JBBMEG010000015.1:3377700-3394639 GCA_037832605.1 Cyclanthera cordifolia | reverse complement strand
TATATATTTAATTAATGAATTATACAGTGTTTGTTTTTGGAGAGAAGAGTGTGTGTGTTTGGTGATATGATTTTGGGAAGATGGTAGTTTAAGTTAGCATCTAATTAAGCTTGAAAATGCATTAAAATTATATCTTAGAAGATGAAGTTTTGTTGATGGAGATGATAATTAAGAAGTGAAGCTCAAATATATATTATATTGAGCATTAATGTTGTGTTTTGTGGGTGTTGGGATGATAATTAACTATGTTTAATTTATATAATTTGTATTTATAAAACACAATGTTTGAGGTAAAATGTTTTTTGTCTTCAACTTCAGTATATATATAGAGAAGCTAGTCCTATATTATATAATTAATTAGATGATCTGTTTAATTAATTCATCAATTAACATAACAAATTAATTTTAACATATAATTTTTTGATCAATGAAAGAATAATTTTATGCAAACCATGTTTATGTTTATTATGTAATAGTACTATCTAAAAGCCTAATTAATTAATTGACAATACATATCTTAGTACATCTTCTTCCCACTTTTCTAATATTAATTAACTTAACCATGTTTATTGAATTACAATTAAATGAAAACAATTTTGGATAATTGTTCTCTTATTGTTTTTGTTATTATTTGGAGACTTCTTTTTTTTTTTTTGAAGATTAATCAACCTTGTTATTCTATTGATTTGTCTTTCATCAATTAGATTCCTTTGTAATAATTATTGTATGGAAAGTATATATATATATATATATATATATATATAAATAAAAAAAATCAAAATTTGAAGATAGTTTTTCAATGGCAAATTATAATCGTGTTCATTTTTAATTATGAAACAAATTTATGATTACATATGCGTTTATGTTCATATATCCACATGTTTAAAATCCTGCTAAATTAGATTTTTTTTTTTTTTTTTTTTTAATCTTTTGGAATGAAATATGTTTTTCCAGTAAGTAAGTATATGTATGTATGAGCCTATGTAATATAATTTTTGAAAATAAAAACTCCTATTTTAATTTGGAATTAATTAAATGTTTCACTCTAGATTATGTTTGGATCTTATGGTAATGAGTGGTAAATCACTACTCAAAAAGCACTATCTTTTATTTGGTAATAAACGATTACTACATATCAAATCCTTGTCAAATCATTATACCGAACTTTGTATCAAATATATCATTCAACAATTAATAACATGATTTTTTAAATAAAAAATTAATTATTCAAATACTACAAAACATCAATTTTCAAGTAAGTAAGTAATTGACTATTCAAATTATCATTAATGCACGTAACATAATTTATATGACTTCAAAATTGCAATTATATAAATAAAGGCTGAGCTAAATTATAAGTTGAAAAAGTTAATAAAGTAGTCAAATCTAGAAAATAGTTACAAACGGTTGATCATTTTCAAGAAATTAATAAATTAGTAATTAATATTAATATTAATAAGTAATGTTACCTATTTTTATTTTTCTTATATAATATTAATATTAATGAATATTAATAATACATTATATTATATTAGTATTAATGAATATTTATAATATCTTATCTTATCATTTGAAAGTGTAGTTTAAGGAGTCAATTTTTTGACTAATTTACTTTAATAGTAATTTGAAAATTCCAATTATATCCCTACTTAAATTGAAAGAGTTTATTACTTAATTTTTTTTCATTTCACTTACTCCTGCCTAACGAATTATATCTAATAACTTTTATTATAATATATATTATTATATTTAATAATTTTTATTTATTGTTTAACCTCTTTTAATCAACCTATTTAATATAACTTAATTAATATCAATAGTTAGTAATTACAAATGTTCAAATATGAAAAGTTGCATATTTTTATTTAATTAATTTAATTCATAAAATGAATGAGTTTATTTTCTTTTAATTGTGAAAATTAAAAAGTTTTGTAACTCTCTTTTCCTACAACTATATATATAATTCCTACAACTATATATATTATATATATTGAACTCTTTTCTTCAACAATTTCCTTACAAATATCTTTACTTTTTACTATTTACTTTTTTCTTATTCTTTATTTATCTAATATGTTTATCTTCATTTCTTTTGATTTAATTTGTTGAAATCATGGTTATTTGTAATTTGAAGGGTATTTTGATATTTTGATATCTTTAATAGTTCAAACGTTCATTATTATTCTCTCATCTTTATTGTTTATGTGGTTAATCGTATGAGATTCTCAATTTCGGAAGCTTCAAAAATAAGACTTTTTCTCATCTCTATGTTGCTAATTATTTATAAGAAATATATGATATTTATTTTGTAATTTTTGAATTATTCGTTAAATTTTGTAATGTGCTATGTCAATACTAGATTAAAATTATTAAAAAAAAAAAAGCCAACGAGAGCTTATACGAAGACTCTCTACATAGGGTTTGTTGTTCCCGTCCCTCAACTTGTACTAAAAAAAAGTTGAAAAGATTAAAATTATAAACAATATATATTATTAGCATTGTTAAATGAAAAAAAAAAAAAGAAACTCAAATACCCTAAACAACTTGCATATTTCTCATACATGAAAACGTATTTTTGTGAGTTATCATGATATCTATTCATCTTATGTAGTAAAAAGTTAAAACTAAATTTAAATAAATATATTGCAACGTTGAAAATTACTAATAATTGAATAAAGATATTAGACGTTTGAGAAAAGAATAGAAACCATCACAAGAAGGAAAAGGTTGGCACTATTATTTAATTTACCTATAATATACTTGTTTAAATGTTTTAATGTGATATGGAGCATATTATAATTAAATAGCTTAATTGAGATTGAAGAGAAGGAGAACCCTATCTCTATAATGGTCAAACATGATGGGCTCTAAGTTTAAGACATATATCCACATGTTCAAAATGTTTTGTCAAAACCAGACATGTTGTAGAACAGTGATTTAAACAGGCAAAGTTGGTCTAGCACCATACAAATTAGAATTGTCTTGTCTTGAGTAAAAAAGCAATAAGAACAAACAAAGGAAGGAGGCATCCATCGAGGAGAAAGCAAGTTTAATTTTCAAAATTCAAATAAAATGATTTTCAATTTTGACCTAAATTATCTGTTTTAAACTTCTCTTTCGATCATTGAATCAACAACGACTTTCCTCACATGGATTTGTCCTTTTATTGTATTCAATTCTCCCTCACATTCGAATGGTTATAAAAGGTGACGAATTACAAGCTCATGAAACCTATACACAAAAAAATTTGTTTTTTTTTTTTTTTTTTTTTTTGAATTTGCTATTTCTTTTTCAAATGAGTTTTACCATCATAACAAATGCTCTCCTCACCGCAAAATGAAAAAAACATGATTTTGAACAGGTACATTCGGAAGGTACCTAAAACTTTAAGCTTGACCAGAAAGATCCCCAAGTGATGATTCTTCTGTCCCATAATTCCAAAGTTGCTTCAGCTCGCCTCTGATCAAGCCCAAAACAACAGTAACACCTGCAAGTATATCAAATCGACTTTGTAACGGTAACCATGTATATTTAAGAATTGGTATATGGTCTGATGAAAAATCAGCTTTGGGATTTAAGAATTGCTAAAGCGAGCAGAGCTTGGCTGATACTGGTGATGCATTAGAATCCACTCGATCAATGATTCGAGTCCTCTTTGTATCACCTTTTACGTAGGGTTTGTGACCCCTTCTCCCAATTTGAACTTAAAAAAAAAAAAAAAAAAAAAAAACTTTGTTACCTAAGGTGCATGGGACAAGATAAAGCAGTGCAGGTTGGCCATGTCCATTCATCAAATATAAGCCCAAATACGTGAAGAAGAGCCCTGAAAAAGGATATTGTATCAAATCATAATAAAAGAAGATATTTTGTTAATCAACTTCCTACACCATTTAACTTCAATTTTTATTTGGTTTCTTCTCTAGTAGCTCACAAAACAAGTCCAACTAAAGAAAAGGCTCCAACCAAATCAAGTAAAATATGGAGAAACATAGAACCTGAACCTCAAAAGAAAGTCCCACATCGCACAAACTCCCACTTACACTGAAACTTCCCACTGCCGAAAGGTTTGGGTATGGAGAATAAACTCTTTGAGCTTCTCCTTCTAAGGACTCTGTTTCTAGCAAACTGAAAGTCAAACGCCTTAAAATAGACTCCCAACAATTCGAGGATGACCAGTCAAACGAATGCAACAAAATGGCCCTATCAAAGTAGACATCTTTCACGAAAGCTAGTCTCAAGCGTAAACTCTTCCGAGATTGACGAGTCAAATGAAGAATTGAATCTTCTTTGGAAACAATAACAGATGATAGATTCAATAAGCATTAGAAGAATTGACCAAGATGTCTGTCATTTTCATGTTGGATAACAACCGATGAAAGCCCCCGAGAAGAATCCAGAAGTGAGACACTGATTTTTTATTTTTATTTTTTTCACAGAAAGACATAATAATAAAGGAGAAATGTAAAGTGGGAGGGTCTAGCTCGCACCCACTTATTCTTCTAAAAGTATGTTTCCTTCTCATCCCTCATCGAGTAATGTACAACAGTAGAAAAGGAAGGGGACTCAAACACTAAATCTTAAGGTTCTGTGTTCGACCTCCCTTCTTTTCTACAATAAAATGATGCTCCATGATTCTTCTAATTTGGTTTTTTTTGTAAGTAAACTAAGGAATAGAAGATAAAACGTAAAAAGATTCCCCGTCTTCTAGCCGCACAGATCCCAGCAAAAACCTACAGATTTATCCTACACATCAACACAACCTTTTAAAAAATAGCAATTTTTTTGGATAGTTTTAACTTTGATGCTCCTAATTCTTGGATTTGGTCACTTGATCCCTCTAATGGTTTCTCTGTTCGCTTGCTTGTTTCTAGTCTGATTGGTCATGATTCGGGTTTAGATAATTGCCTCTATAATACTATGGAATGATATTTACCCAAAAAAAGTAAAGTTCTTTGAGAATTAAGTAGAGGGGCGGTTAACACATCGGATCGCCTAGGATTGGTGTGTTATGTGCATATATCATGGAGAAGATTAAGCTCACTTATTCATTCACTGTCCTCTAACTCGTCACATCTGGTTGAACTTCCTACGTACCATTGGTTGGTCATTGGTCCTGCCAAATGACATTAGCATTTTCTTGAAAGGCCTAATAGGCATTGGGTTCTTTCCCTATATTTCATAAATTCAATGAAATGTTTCTTAATTAAAAAAAAAAAGACTAAAGAAACTCGGTAAAAGGGAGGTGATAATAGTAAATAATTGAATAGTTGCGTAATTCTATCTTAAGGTATACGCTAGGGTCCAAGTCCAACTACAAAATGAGAAGTTAAACGGGCCAGGAAGGTTTTTGTCTCTGACATGTAAAAGATAATTGAAAAAACGTGCTAAAAAGGTACTTACCAGTACCATAACCAGCAAGCAACCAAGGAAAATATCTACTACACTTCTCTTTCTTTTGCGCTTTGTCAAATCTGGGTCAACAAACCAACGTAAAGAGAATGAACTAACAGAGTTGTTAAAAATAATATTATTTTTAACAACAGTTCAAAAGGCTAAACATGGTTATGTTTTCATCATAATTTCAACATGCAAGTTTGGCATATCGTTCTGTCCTCCAAGGTAAACAATTTTAGCAAGTTAAACTTTAGCTCATTGGCATTAAAATGTGTGATGTGTGTAGGTATTGAAGAAATGGGTACCTAGTCTCTTTCCTACGGTTCCTTATTTGTAATCGTTGAAAATCAATCAGTAACTTCAAAGATATCATCTATTTGCTTTAAGACTTCACTGCTACATTATGCTATTTTTTTTTTTTTTTTTTTTTTTTAATTATTGAATTCAACAATTTTTTAGGGGTGAAAGATTTGGACGGATAACCTCTTGGTTACTAGATCATACATCAAGCCAATTTGAGCTATGCTTTTGTTAGCAGAAATTATTATTTTTTAACCACAATTTTCACCAATGCAAAATAAGAACACATTGCTCTCATGCATATAGTTTCAATACTTAAGTTTTTACTTCAATTAGTAGAGGTTATCAAAACTTCAGAATAGTAAGAAACTTGATATTGCATTTAAAAAAAAACATTAGAAAGAATGGTTAAAGAAATGCCCTTAAACCAAACATGGTAGCGTAAGGACTTCTAGGATTGAACAAGGTAAATGCTTCAACTTAAACCAAACATTTTTTTCTTTTTTTTTGGATAAAAACAAATCTATCACCATTCAACTAGCATTGAATATTGAAAAATTTGCATTTGGATTTACGAATATATAGATAACTATTTGTCAAAAAAAGAAAAAGAAAAAGAAAAGAATATATATAGAGAACTATGACAATGAAACTTGATATGACATCTCCCATCTTGCAGACTAAAAATGATATGCATCACGACTTTCAAAAAGATCTTGACATGGCAACTCCATCTAATAGATTGTTCAAATCATAGGCATCTTAACTCGCAGAAATATCTTACACACTTTCCTTTTTCTTCCTTTCTATAAATAAAAGAGACAGGTAAAATGGAATATACACACACACACACAAGTGATAACACACAGACTGACCTATGTTATAATTTAATAGTGACACTGTTATGCAAGTGAAATCAGTACCTGTGAGTAAACGAAACAAGCAAACCAGGGAAGAGTATATCACCAAATCCAATCATATCAAAACCACCCCAAGGATCAAAGGTGCGAGGAACTCTCAAGAGCATTGGAATGGATTCCCCACCACTGTTGTCCCCTCGAGCAACCTGAAAATGTAACAAACATATTCAACATGATAAATTTCATTCATGCATCTAGATATTCAACATGATAAATTTCATTCATGCATCTAGGGAATTATAATGTGAGCTATAACAAAGAAACAATTTCGTTGCTTTCTGAAATTACAAAATATGGGACAAAAGCCCGAAAATTTAACAAAAGAGAACTCCAATTGGCTAAAGGCTGTGGAATATAAAGAAAAAGAGGGGGAAAGTAACCACCAAGACGTATAGAAGGAAATTGCATAAGATATACAAACTAATAGCAGCAACTATCCAGTTGAATATCAACTATTGTTGATTAATTTATTAACATATTTTACTTATAAGTTTTGTATAATTATTATAACCAACAAGTTTCCAAACATAGTACAAGAAAGAAAGAATAGTAAAACCAAACAAGAAAAATACTTCACCTACAAACCCCGAATCATATGGCTACACCCTTGACATCCAAAACATGCTCTACTAGAAATCACACTATGTTAATTTCATACTCTCTTATGAGTATCATTACATTGCTTGAATTTAAGTTGAAATTAAATTTGAAGTAAATATACAGAAAAAATATATACTTACCGCAATCATTACGCTCTCCTGAAATATAATTGGTGATATGAACACCCAGAAGATGTCATAGATAAACGCACAACAAAGAAGTACTGTTGCTACCTGAGATAATTACAATTGTAAGAGCCTTGAGGCAGTATAAGAAACAAATTGATAAACTTCTAGAGATACCTTAATATTAGGTAATCTGGCCATCTGCAAGACTGTTATCATCAGGCAGATACCCTATTAAAAAGAATTTGACAAATTAAAGCACATAAAGAGTGAAGCAACATAGTTACAAAAACAACTAAAGAACGTAAGAAATTGAGTAAAATCAGGGCAGTGTCTCTGGAAAATATGGCTCCAACACTAATTGCATCAAAACAATCTAAACAAGAAAAATGGAGACAACTCCCTTGAATCGGATGGTTTTCCAATGATTTTTTCCAGGACTATCGGGAGTGTGTTCTTGAGGATCCCACTATTGTCCCACGTGGGAAAAGTGAGGAAATATCTTAGCATTTATAAGATAGATAGCATTTATCAGTTGGGGGATAGATCACTCTAGTCCGCGCTTTTTCGCTTTTATCATTTATCCTTGATGAAAAATCTTTCGATCACGATGATTAGGTCTCATTATGTGCCAAATCCTTAGCCTTTGTTGAGTTTCTGACGTTCTTTGTCAAATAGGGACACTAGAAGTTATTGACCTTCTTTCTTTAATGAGGTAGTTTCAATGTTTTCGGGAGAGAAGTGTTTGTTGTTGAGCCAGACATTTTTAGCAAGTCTCATTTTTAAGTGGGGTATTAACTATTTTGTTGGGTTTAACGGAAAGAGAAACAAGAGAATTTTCTGTGGGTTTGAGAGGTCTACGTGTGATGTTTTGTCCCATATTAGATCCTATATTTCTCCTAGGGCCTTGGTGGCAAAACCTTTTTGTAATTGTTCATTAGGATTTATCTTTTTGACTGAACATCGTTTTTTTGTATGCCTTGGTATTCTTTCAAAAAAATGTTCTAGTTTATTGTGAAACAAATTAAACAAAATGGGGTTAACCAGAAAATGACAATGAAATATATACCAATTAATCAGCCATAGTGACAATATTAACTTTTGGACAAGAAATAACATAATCTATACAAAATCATATATATAGAACTGCAGATAATAAATATGTAACCAACTCCCACATAAGCCAGAAAAGTGCATTCAATTGGTTTGACCAAAAAAGAAGAATAACTTTATTTGAAATATTAAAATGAATTTATAAATATCATATTAAATGTGATAGTGGGCATGGCGTGAACTACTAAAAGCTCTCTAAAAAGTGTGGTAGATTTTAAATTTTCACACGATTTCTTTTATAAATGTCAAAAGAAAAAAAAAAGGGTTTCTACAGCAGAAGTTATCATCTGTCCGTGATGGAACCGTTTTTTTTCTATTTTCATTTTTATTAACAAAAAGCAGCTTTTCATTGATGGATGAAAATATACATGTTCAAGGAAATAAGTTACAACATCCTAAAAGAAGAAAATGAAAAAAAGAAGAAAAAAAACCAAGAACAAGAACCATATATATATAAATGCAGAAAGGATACTTACGAGAACATTTTGGCCAAACCAAGAGTATGATGCACGCCGATTAAGAGCCCACACTACTGCAAAAGTTATACAACAAAGCAGCACAACAAACGAAAGAATAGACATCTCCCCAACTAAAGGCAAATTCAAAGTCTTCTTCCCAAAACTTTTGCATTTTCCGCATTTACTGCTCAACGAGTAATAGAAACAAGAAAAATTATAGAAAGAAACCATATATGAAAGAAATTCACAAGATTAGCAGTAATAAATAAGCAAACAAGCATACCTTAATAGCAGTCCTAATACACACGAATGCATACCCTGAAAGGTAAACCTTTACAAGTCATTAAAAACATTAATGAGACAAGATTGCTGTAAAATTACCACGTGTGACACAAAAAGACACTAAAAGACAACCGATTGTTACTATGATAATTATTATTTTATGGAATAAAATTCAAGTGGACATGCATAAACCATGCGCGCATAACAGAGAAGGCTGCAAGTATTAGAGAAGTCCCGTAAACTTCTTAATTGAATCTTCTGGATTATGGGTAGATTTCTTTATTTCATAAATTTTGGGTTCTGTGATTTGTGCTTACAAAAAACAATTGTTATAACTTAACTGAGGTTATTTATAATAAAAATGATAAAGTTGAAACTATTTATAAAACAATGGTAGATTTTGTCCATGTATGGAAGCATCTGTTCATTAGCTGATTTAACCACTGAACTTCTTAACAGGTAATAATTTCAAATCCGGCATAGAATTATTTTTCTAAATCAAATATTGTCTTTAAAAATACCATTTCTATACAAAACTGTATCTTAGAAAAATGTTTGAAGAAAATATCTTCGTTGATTATTTTAACATTTTAGGAAAAAAAAACATTGTATGGTAAACTTTTCAAAAGAAACTATATAGATTCTGCTAAATCATGTTAAGTCACTAATCAACACCAAAACTTAAGTCAATGGGTTGAGGTAAATATAATTATATCTATAAAAAAGTATGGGCATCCATCTCATGTGGGACATTATGAGATCCTCAACACAACCCCTCAAGATGATGCTTCTTTTGGGCTCACCAATCTTGAATCGGATCTCAATTTTAATTTTTTTGGACCGAAATACCCGTTTGGACTTAATGAGCTCTGATACCAAATTAGAAAGTGTGGGCATCCATCTCAAAACCAATTGGCAATGAGGGCAGTAGCCTATCTTATGTTATATATGCTTGGAGGATTCTCCACCTTACTGATGTGGGACATTATGAGATTCTCAACAATATCAACCAATATGTTTGATGACTGCACAACAAGTAGAGTCTAAATAAAAAGGCATCTAAGGTGTCCACAGTCTGTACCTATTCCTGCCACCCAACAGAATTAACTTTGACCACCACTATATCGAAGAATGAGTACAATGGGTGCTATTCCGGATACTAAATAAATATATGAATTATAATCCTAGCAGAACCAAAATGTAATGATAGAACCCAAGGTTGAAGATCAAGTAAGAAAAGAAACTATACTTCCAAATGATGTTCATTTTCCTCGCAATAAAGAATTACTACCCTAGTTCAACACAAAACTCAAAATATACGAATTTACATGCCAGAGTTACGTTGTTACCTCAACACCACCAATGCAGAACATAACAATCAACAGCCAAACGAACCAAGAGGACATAAAGAAATATAGCAGCACCAAGAAACTAGATGCCGAAATGACAAATACTACTGCACTTTTTACATTAATATCAAGAGTTTCGTTATCAAAGTCATCCTTGGCTGCTTCACCATTGGAAGATCCCTGGTCAAAATAAACCAAAAAGAGAGAGAGAGAGAGAAGTTGCTTGTAAGATCAGAACAAATCATATTCAAGATAAAAAGGAACTCATTACAAAAGAAGAGAATCTATCCAAGTGAATGCTAGGAAAGTAAAATAATCTACTAGGGAAAAAATCATTCTTATTCTTCAAGTCCACACATTAAACGACAACAATTTTCATAGTGATGTGAAATCTACAAACACAGATTAGACTTTAGATTCTTCAATCTAGAGTAACATGGAAATAAACATCAACTCCCCATATCAAAGCAACCTACAACATCTATGCACGAGTTGGAGAAAACCACCAAGAAAATCAAATAAAAACTGAGCACTTATTAAAATGCAGGATCTTGACATCAATAAGTGCCATAAACGTGGATGAAACAATGAGCAAATTTTAAAGAGTTGCTTTACACCTGGATGCAGTATTTAGTTCTCCTACAACTAAGTATTACGAGCGCACCTTTGGTGATGATTCATTATAGTCGTCATCTTTCTGCTCAGCAGTGATTTCTGACCAAAGCGAAGCACATGCAACTGTTCCAACAGACATCATCCACAAAAACACAACAGAGAAGTCCACAACAGGTCGTTTCGGAGCATATAATAGAATTTCCACTGCAAGGACAAAGGTGATTAAAACTTGACAAGTAGTTGGAGGGAAAAATTTATCAACAGAATAATTATTTGAATGTCATAAATGCAGTAATAGTCATAACTTCGCCTTCCACCCAGTGTTTACTTATGTTGATTTCTCCAGTAGTTTGTCTGTGTTTTCAAGGTGAAAAAGGCAAAGAAGAAGTAACGGTTAAATTCTTATGGTGGCCGGTCACCTTTAGTTCTCGTTGTGGTTGATAGCATCCATAAGTAAACCCAATTTATTCCTTCTTAGAAAATTAAACCCAATGTAATCCCCCTTAAGAAATCATACCCTTCCCGTATGGTACCCAAGCCAAGCCAAGCCAAGATTCTTATGAGTTATTTTTTTCCTTGAGTAATTACTTAAATGTTAGGGTACTTATTTCAAGTGAAGACTAATGTATCACCCCCAACTTGATAAGAAAACCAAGGTTGATAATTGTGATTTCAAAACCAATTTATGATACTAAACAATGGCTCAAAATCCTAACCAGTGGGCTCAACGGATAACTTTGATAGACCCCCTGTACATTTTGTACATCAACGTCGTAATAAGAAGGGCAAAGGGGTAAATACGGATTAAGGGGAGGGGTTTAATTGTCTTTGTACCCTTACACATAAATAGACATTCGATTGTAATTGGTGGTTATGGAATGAATAATAGAGAAAAGGGATTGAATTGAGTATCGGTTTGTGTCAGGTCTTACCAAACTTGGACAGATTTCAATTAAACATCACCTCTAATCGTAGTTCATACTTCCATTCAGATGATTCTATTTATGGTTTCATATGAGCAAACCCTTTCTTCCATTTAGAAAACTATCTTATATGCATAATGATGTCACCTATAACAGAGCACCTGCCTTAAATTCCATGGAGAGATATTAGTTCAAATCTTAGGCCATTTCAAACATCCCAAAGACTTTTTTTTAAAAAAAGACACAAACTTTTCATTAAGACTATGAAAAGAAAGAAATACAAGATAACAAGAAATAACAAGAAACAAAAAGAAACAACAGAAAAAATCTCAAAAGGGTTCAACAAAAAGAACTGAAAGAAAAAACTATAATCAATCTACAAGATTGCTTTCCAATTTAGTGCAAGATCATGTAAACATCCCAAAGATTTTGAGCAATAGGCCCTCTTATTTAGCAGGATTCAAGTCAATCATTTTAGCATATTCATCTATATTGACAAAAAGAACTATCTTTTAGCTTAAGATTTGATATTAAATATGAAATACCAATTAAGCAAGAGCATATACTTGAGAATTTTATTTCCCACGAACTTTGAAACTGCATGAATAGCCTCACCTCTCTTGCCGTCAGTAATCGATTTGCTAAGAGTTTCTCCGCTGGTCTTGGGAAGCATCACAACAGGAATAGAAATATTTAGAGCAGTGTCTTTTTCAGAACAGACCATCTTGTAAAGATCTAGATTAACAGAAAACAGTTTCATAATTCAATATCTAGAAGTACATGTAGGCTGCTAAATTCTTTACAGGTGTAAATTACAGATTATACAATCAAGCATAATAAACATAGATGAAGAGTCAATAGCACCCAGGCTAAACTACAGTTCTTATTCTCAAGATGACAGCTTGTACTAGACAAATTATTTATGAGCTGAACTAAACACGGAAAACTGCAAACAGTAATACATGAGAAAACGGTCATACAATCAAATTAAGAAAATAAATTTTCGTGAACCCCCAAGCCATTTGACTTCGTCAAATTATGGGGAGCCTCCTCTAGCTAATAGCCCAATTGTAATTGAGAATTGGAGTGGGTCTTCCCATTCACCCTCAGGTTGGACAGAATGAAGATAAAGGAGCCTTGACTAAATGTATGAGAGAAATTAGGCTTAAGAAGAACTTGGGTTAGGTGAATTCTCGGTTTGATTTATTTTATTCCTCTCGTAGAATAGGCCATACTAATACTTCTTGATTTTCATTTTCAGCCAAATCTTTCTTAGAATTCTTCCACCTCATTTTCATCTTTACCAATTAATCTTGTAGGGTTGTCCCCAAGGGGTGGCACGGTGGTCGAAAACTTGGACATAGAAAGTGTGCTCTCGGCTCTCCTCAAGGTTTCAGGTTTGAGACTTACCGGTGACATTAATTTGTGTCTCCATTCCTTCGATGTCTTCCAGTGTCTGGCCTAGGGACAAACATGGTTACCCTGGATATAGTGGAGCGAAGCTTTAATTTTCCGATTTCAAAAAAAAAAAATCTCGTAGGATTGGAATAATGAATCCGTTGATTTTGTTAAATCATCCGCCACTTTCTCGAAATCGATTCAATAACATTCTTGCTACATAATTTGCTCCTATCGAAGAATGGGGCTCCCATTTTTTCGACATTCATCAGCCTTGAAATTTGCAGAGAATCGCTTCCATATCCATGGATCTGTACGACTCCGTTACCAATCGATAGTAACCTATCTTGGAATTATTCAATAGGGAAGTTTCGAGAACACCCCAATCTCCTCAGAAAGGCCTAAATCTTTACACTATAGTATTTCCTATCCATGATAAGACCCAAGTTAGTGTTTATATAAGCACCTAGCTTAAGTAACTCTAACTAACTCTACTTAAGTAAATAGTTCACTAAAAGGGGTCTACCATACCCTCTCAAGGACATATAGGCGTTTTACCCTTCCTCACATATACATTAACAATTGGAGCGTAAGATATCAAATCTATCCTTAAGTTAGATCTAGTAGGAGACTAAAATGCCTAATATGCACCCAATATAACATTGTATGGGTGTAATAAATGTCAAACCTTCTTTGTCATTTATCACCAACAGTCCTGCAGCACCCCCTTCCTGTGAAATTACTGCCTTTGTTGTGAAGTCACATTCACCACGTGTAGACAAGGCAACCGATCCTGATAGCTGCAGCAAGAAAAAAAAAAAGGTAAACTATAATCATTAATTGCTTGAGAAGACACAAAAGCTATTTGATGCATGAAAAACTATACAATGGCACTAAATGATATAATCATGATTGTACAAAAGTAATTATCTCACACATAATAACTAAAATCTAAAGGTAGCTCTTTAGTTCCCCTGCTATTGCCCCCTTTCCTTTTGTATAACCGAGAGCTATTTCTGTTAGTTCTTATTAGTTTATTGGATATTAAGTTGTTAAATTGTTAGTTAGTTAGTTATAAATACTAGTGTAATGTACCTTTTTTCGATCATTCAATCACAAATATAATTACTTATTGGGCACTACACCAAAAGATCAATTTAAAAATCATGATAGCAAGATTACTTAATCGTCACCTTTGAAGAAGAACTAGAACAGCCATTTATAGGATTCATTAAGACAGCTGACAATTTGAGATTATCTTCAGCCTGAGAAGGCACCAAAGCCCCAAATCTTGCAGTCAGACCAACAAATGTTTCATCTTCAACGCCATTAACCCAACTCTTAACTTTGACCTGAAGAACGAGCCAAAAAAAAGAAAACAAAATTAGTTTCTGTATATGGTCAAAAGGGAAATCTAACATTAGGATGCTTATCCTTGAGAAATTCAAATGCTTCACCTCGTCTCATAAAAAACAAAAATCAGAAAGATGTGGCAGTTAATAATACTTGTCAATCTTGTCTTCTAGCATAATTTGTTTACATAAGACAATACTTGCATCAAGAGGAACAAAATAAAGCGGCTTGGCCACATGAACACCTTCTTTAATCATATTAAATTACGAAAGATCACCAATGAATTCAAAAGTGTAAAGGGATGGGTTAAATTAAATTTAATTATATACCAATGAAAAATAAAATTAGAAATATTGCGCAAGTATGACAATACGCCGGTCCATCCCAAAATGAGATCGACCCTAAAATAAATAGAGAAACTAATGGAGTGTAAATACAGGGGGCAATTAATAAAACGATGAAAACCGAAGATGGCCAGATGATTGGCAAAGGTCAATAAAAATAAGAATAATACGGTGAGAATGATAGAGATAATGGATTTAATCCAAATTGGGCAGAATAATAACAATGGGAGTTGATCCGGACAATCAGTAATAGAAATGGAATAAGGAAGAGGGAAAAGAGTAGCGTACCAATACGAAGGGGTTGTTGCAATTGGCGGAGTTGGGAGGGGAATTGTCATGGAGGGAGACATCGCCGGCGAAGACAGAAGAAGAAATGCCGAATAGAAAAAGTAGAAGAAGAAGATCCGATGAGATGTTAGGACGTCCCGCCGGAGAAGAAGAGAACGCCATGGGAGCCCCTCCCGGAAACCTTCAGAGTCCGATGCGATGGATTTAAAAAATATGGAGGGACGGGAAAGGGAGGGGAAGGGGGCGAGGAAAGAGTGCAACGGAGAGCTTCTTCTTTCTTCTACCCCTCTCAGTTTCATATGACGTCATAATTCCATTTTAAACACTACCTATATATACACCTTCTTCCCTTTTCCATTTTTAATCCAACTAAATTTAAATCCTATTTCATTACCACTTGCTCTTTTTCTTTTTTCTTTTTTCTTTTTTCTTTTTTAATTGAAAGATTTCTATAAAAAAACTTAAAATAAGTGGTCATGAAATTTGAATCTTTCCATCAAACTTGCTTGGTCAAGTATAGCAACATAATTGATTTTCTTCTCCTTTAATTAAAACATTTTTTTAAAATAATATCTATTGAAATAAATTTTCACATTGTGTTATTGCATCTATTCGATCTGTTTGCTTTGCGAGTGTATAAATAAAATACTTTCTTTCCTAACTATAATTTTGATGTACAGATAATTTACTCATCACATTTAAGAAATATGATTTTTCCTCCATTGAAAATATCTTTATAATAGCTATCATTACAAAACCTCCTACTCACTGTTCTTAAATTTAGAAAGATTGTCAATGTTTTGAGCGGGAAAACTTCGAAAATCTACTCCCAAGTGACGTCTCAGCATTCCTCAAGCGCCGTAGGTTCAATTCATCGGGGATTCACAAACATCCACAGGAAGAAAGACGATCAATTGACCCTCTAAAAACATTCGCCCATAGTAATTGATCATCGTTCCAGGAAGTAGAAACCATTTCAACTACGACCCCATTGCTCGCTCGCCGGCTTTGTTATGGCGACGTCAATGGATCTCTTTCAGATTAGTTTCTGATCAACTTTCTTATAATGCCTTGGCTTGGAGTCCTTGTCAAATGCTTATGGTAATGTCTCTGTTCTTTTCGCCTAGCTTAATTGTTTGTGAATGTTTTAAATTATCAGACAAAAAAAATCTCCACCACTAAATTAATAACAATGTATTAGATAGTATGGTTATCATCTCAACCCAATTTGATGAGGAAAGTAACTCACCTATCTTTCCAATATGGTTTCGTGTTTTAGAAGGCTCTCCAACTTTCAAATATGGTACAATCGACATACCTTTTAAGATGATGCTTCTTTTAGTTTCACCAATCTTTAATCGAATCTCAATTTCATTTTGATACATATTAGACAATGTAAAGATCTATCTCACTAAAAGTGCTTGGTTCACCAAATTTACCAAACACAAAACAAAAATCGAAATTTGGTGCACGTAAA
>JBBMEG010000015.1:3364561-3376086 GCA_037832605.1 Cyclanthera cordifolia | reverse complement strand
TTATTGCAGGATCAATATACGTGGATGAGATTCATCCAAACATTCCCACTCTCTTTCTCTTTCTCTTTCTCTTTCTCCCCTTCCTTCCTTCCTTCCTTTATTATTATTTTTTATACTGGGGTGAAGACTTGTAACTTTTTTTTTTACACATTGATTTTTACTGATAAGTATAACTACATTAGAAGGTTTAAATAATTTATGTCGACCAAATACATCAATTATATTGTTCATGTGTGAAATATAAGAGAAAAAAGAAAAGCAAAAAAAAAAAAAAAGGATTTTTTTGTTTGTGTGCGTGTTGGAAAGAATGGATTTGGTTTCATTGAATTTGTTGTACTGATGCAAGGGGTGTGTTTATATATAAAGTTCGGATTATTGTAATTATTATGTAAAGATAATGATAGTTTAATTTTAAAATGAGTGATTGGTTTTCTCGTTAATTTATGTTTCCCTTGTTTTTAATTTCCTTTTATATTTGAATATATATGTTAGAAAGAGAATTGCTTAGATTTGAAACAACAATTGGGTGAGAGGTTATGATATCTCATTCTTGAGGTGCAGATGGGGCCGGCCGACTGCAACACTGGTGATCTTAATTTTAAAACTGCCTCCTTCATTCTTTCTTCAAAGCACTCTCAATAATATAAGCAAAAGAAATGAAGAGAGACATTGGATGTGAGCTCTCTCTTCTTCCTTTTTGTTTTGGTTTTAAAACATTCTCTCTTACAAATAGCCCCACTTAAAATTTACAAAAAATAAAATATGTAGGAAATATGAATTACTATTAATGAGAATTATTACATAATTCATTTTCTAATATTGATATTAATAAATATTTACAATTCAATATTAATACATGCTAACTACATTGAAATTTGCATAAATTTATAAAAAAAAAAAATTTATTTATTTAGATAGCAAAAACTTAAAATTTTTGAAAAGCAAAAACTTCCATATACGTACATGGCACATCTTCATTCGGCCACATTATCAATTATTTTCTTCTCTTTTTCCTCTATCTTTATTCATGTCCAAGTTTTACACCAAATCTTCCCTCAATCCTACAAAATATCAAAATATTTGAACTTTGAAATCACCGGTTTCCTTATTAACCATATTAGGCACTTCGGGCGGAGTTGTTTGTAGCAGAAATTAAGTTTGAGAGCTACCTTTGGATTTTTTTAAGTTTAGAAATTTTAATTGAACAAATATAAAAAAAATAGAATTAAAATTTAAATTTAAAAACTTCATAAACAAAAATGGAGTAAACGCCAAATTAAAATAGACCTTTCAACTTTTGTTTTATCAAAAGAAAACAAAAAAGTATTATTTAAGCATTTGATTATCAATTTTAACCTAATTTCTTAGGTCTAGAATCAATTTGTTACTATAGTTTGTAAAAATTAAATTTTATAATTATAAACATTAGAATTTAGTATGATTTTAGTTTTTTTAAAAAAACTTATAAAATTCTTTTAGAAAATTAGATTTTTTTTTTTTTTTTTTTGGGTCAATATATAGTTTTAGAACTTGGGATTTAATTGTTATAAAACCGAGGTAATTTAATTCTTATAGTTTAATTAAAATCTAAAAGAAAGTTCAGGTTAGAGAACATTTTTTCAAGATCATTTAAACAACTATCATGTGTGTAAATAATATCATTTTTTGTCCCAGTTTAATAATTTAAGAACATTTCAAAAATCTTTTTAAATATTTGACTAAATCCTCATGCTGATGTTTTTTTTTTCACCAACTCTGGTGAGAATTCAAGAGTGTCTTTCACTCATTTTTGTTGTAACCTGTTGATGCCAAGGGCCGGCAAAAAAACAAATTTAATAAATTGGTTTAGAGCTGATAATTTTAAATAAATTAAAAAAAATGATCAAGAATGTTATTACTTCAAAACAACCCTCAACCATGTTTGTTAAACTTCATTGGTTGAAGTGGGGAGAGAAATTGTTAACTTTGACCCATTGATTATAAAACCACAAACGTGATTGGTTAAAGTTTTTGCTATTATCAACAATGATACAATATTGCTATTTTAGACTCTTGCATTGAGTTTCAATAATTAATTATGCATCGTAATTTAAAATTTTTAAAATTTGATAAAATCATATGAAGTGAAGTGAAGTAGATATTAAAAATATTGAAGTAAATACATATATAGACATTGTGGACTCGGCAGAGTTATAACTGTAGCAATAGACGTAAAGAATGTCGCCCTTGTTGCGTATCGTGCAAATAACGTATGCTATATGTTTCCTGACGCCCCACGACAAGCTTTTCAAGGTGCCTTCCCTAACACTGCTTATCAAACTCTTCTGAAATTCAAAACTGACTATGAATCCTTGGAGGGAGCAGCTGGTATTACAATAATGGAAATTGGGTGGGTGCTGTGGATAGAGCCATCACCAATTTGTTTGACTACAATGAAGAGTATGTCGCTCAATCATTTCTTCTCATCACTCAAATGGTGTTGGAACCAGTCAAATTCAAATTTATATATTGAGCATCGTGTTAGCAAGGTCTTAAGAACTGGCGATACCTTCTATCCTGGCCTTGCTATGGTGACATTAGAGAACAATTGGGTAAAGCTTTCTTCACTAATCCAAGCATCAGTATCACCACAAGGAATATTTGGAACAGCGGTTGATCTTTACGATGATTCCAATAATGAAATCATTCGAGTTGATAGCATACATTATCCAATCTTAAGAACCAACATTGCTTTGCTGCAATACCATTGCGGGGCTGATATGAACCAGATAATAAGGATGGCTGGAGTTGAGAGTGACAGTGACAGTGATAGCGATTCATGCTACGACGGAAAGATAAGACGAACGACACGAATCAATGGACCAGAAGGGCTTTGCATTGGCGCGGAGTACATACGTTATGTTGAGGCCATTCCTATCGTTTTGAACCCGTGTGGAGATCTAGTGAATCAAAAATGGACATTTCTAAGTGATGGGACAATTCAAGCGGTGGGAAGATGTTTAACCTTTAGTTCCTCTAACTCGGTTGTTATTTATGATTGTAGCCAGGTTGAACCAATCAAAACTAAATGGAAAGTTTCCCATGATGGAACAATCACCAACCCAGACAGTGGCCTTGTCTTGACTTCAAACGCACCAACAAGCAACACAAAGTTGACAATGGAGGCGAACATCATGAAACTTGGCCAAGGCTGGAGAGTGGGAAGCTATGTAAAACCAGTTATAGCTTCTATTATAGGGTTAAAAGGGATGTGTCTTGAGGCCACAAAAAAGAACACAAACCTATGGTTGGAAAACTGCGTGAAGAACAAAGCAGAGCAAACATGGGCACTTTATGGTGATGGATCTGTAAGAGTAAACAACAAACGTAATTTGTGTGTGTCGTCCCCCATCGATGGCTCACCGGGACTTGTTTCCATTATTATTTGCGTCGGAGCCTCAAGCCAACGTTGGTTTTTCACAGCGAATGACACAATCTTGAACCCCAAAACTGGGATGGTGTTGGGTGTTGAAGGAGGAGATGTCTCCCTTAAGAAAATTATTTTGCAGCCTACAACAGGTAAGGCTGAGCAAGAATGGGGGTTATTCTACTAAGATTGGCTTATCCATACAATGCATGTCCTCCTCTACCTGAATTCATACATCCTATAATTTGATAATAAGTGTGGATTCTCTTTTATTAAATATTCTCTATTCCTCTTAATGCTTATTTTACATGGTGCTAAGTTGATTGTTTGCTATGTCCATTGTTTAAAATGTTATTCCCTTATTCAAAAGTCAATATTCGAAAAACCTCATCACTTCTTGATTGAGATAATTAGATAAATTGATTTTGACTCTTTTAATATTATTCTCATGAATATTTAAATTATTCAAATCTTACCTTTGTATTAGGAGTAAAATTGAAAGTTCAAGGACAAATTAAACAAATTTAAAATTTGTTTCCAATAGAATCATTAAATCTTATAATTGAAATATTCGGCCTATACCACACATCTGGTGAGCTGTTAAGTTTTGGAGGCCCCCATTTGCACAGGTTTCAAAATGTGATGCAAAAATGTACTAGTCCGTTTTTTTAGTAGAGATGATCACTAACTCTACATAAAAGACACTACTGCTCTCAAATAAATTGAGAGTCAAATACCAATTTCCAGGATCGAACCTGTGATGATGATTTGAACTGGACTAACACCAAATAAAGAAACCACTACGTCACCAACAATTTCGGTAACCTACCAATCCATTGTTGTCCTTTTTTAGTAAATAAATTGTTGTACATTTACCATCAAACATAGGCTTTGGACAGTTTTTTGCAGGGCTTTTCTTTTTATAGAAAAATTTGAATGTATTAGAAAAATCATTATCAACCAAATTTAAGACTTATATTAGACATTAAATTGATAATTATAAAAGTAGCACATGCATTTTATAAATATTAGGAAGTTTTTCTATTTTTTTCAATGTGAGATACATAATATGTTCTCATATAGACTTTGTGGATAAAGGAGGATTTAACTCACCGTATAAGAACAAGATGCATAATATGTTCATATATAGCTTCCTCCTCCCAAATTCAATGGTTGACAATTACCAACACGATAGACATTCCATGGTATATTAACGACGCTTCGTCTTGTTGGATCTCTATATTGGAACTAGTAAGAAAGTCATTCTAGCAAGAATATCAGGGTTGTGGCATATCACGCGAACAACATGTTCATCATGTTTTACGACGCCTTGCGAGAAGCTTTTCATGTGGTCTTCCCTACAACCTGTCGAGCTTGAATCCTTGGAGATTGCAGCTGGTATTATGCGAATGAAAACTCTCCTTGGATTGGTCCTTTGGATAGAGCCCTCTCCAATTTTTTTCACGACCATCAAGAGTTTCTCTATGAATCATTTCTTGTGACTGCTCAAATGTTGTTATAACCATTCAGGTTTCAATTCATTGAGCAGAGTATTCTCAAGACCATAAAGGAGGGAAATACCTTCCAACGTAGCCTAGCAATGATCAGCTTAGAGATCACTTGATAAAACTTCCTTCACAAATCCAAGTTTCAATATCACTGCAGGACTATTTGGAACAGTCATTGATTTTTACGATTCCAATGATGAAATCATTCAAGTGAATAGCATACATAATCCAATCATAAGAACATTGTTTTCATTATATATAGACACACGACACATATCTTTGAGCGAGAAGGGCTTTGCGGTAGTGTAGAAAGTATACATTCTTATGGATATCCTGTCATTTTTAGCCCATGTGGCCAACAGGTGAATAAAAAAAATGGACATTTCAAAAGTGATGAGACAATTCGAGCTTTGAGAAAATATTTGACCCTTAATATCTCAAACTCTGTTGCTATTTCCAATTGTAGTAAGGTTGAACCAAGAACCACTAAATCGAAAGTTTCCTTTGATGACCCACCATGACTTCAACCTTGTCTTGACGGCAAATGCATCAACAAGCAAAACAAAGTTGACAGTAGAGGCCAACACCAAGGCATTTGCCCAAGGCTAGAGAGTGGGAGCCTACGTAAAGCCAATTATAGCTTCTAATATAAGGTTAAAAGGGATTTGATCCAAAAGTAAAACACAGGAAAATAGTGTTGTAACAGAAAAGGGAAAATAAAAAATATAGATTTGACGTTGGCAGTGGGAGTGGGAGTGGGAGTGGAGTCCTCTTCCAAAATTCTTCACCTCACTGTGTTTTTGTGGTATAAGTCATCTCCCACTCGGTTTTACTTTTCTCTCAGATTCCTCAACTTCTTCATCCTTCTCCTCACTCAATCAATCCCCAAATTCATCCTTTCATTTCTCCATCTCATTTCTCCTCGCCCTTCCTCGTAATTTCTCTCTGCCAACAGTTTTCAAATCGATAACTATGTTCTGGGTGTTCATTTTCAGATCCATTTACTCGCCGTGCTTTCAAATTCAATTATATCTGCCAACAGTTTCTTTTCTTTTGCAATTATTAATTCTTCGCGTTCCATATTATCATTGAGTTAGTGTAATACAAGTGATATGCTTAGTAGAATGTCTCTACCTGTTCTTTCTTGGATTTTCTTCTCTGTTTGTTTATGGAATTGGGATCTCAGAAGTCTCTTTTGTTGTTTTTTTAATATTCTCCCCTCTGTTAGGATGACAATTTTATCCCTCTTTGATTCCTAAATTGTTGTCTTCGACGTTTTCTTTTTCGTATTCTTCGGAATCTCAGAAGAAAAACAAACAGCCACTTCAATTGTGCCTACAGATTGATTGGTGTTAGTTTTTAATATATCTCTATTAATCTTCCTTTTTGTTTGCAAGAAAAGAAAGTTGGGTTCGTGAGGATGCTGGAGAAGGACGAGGAGTTCGATATGGAGAAGGAGGTTGAGGAATTCGAAGCAATTACGAAAGAAACTGACCGAGTTCAAAGAGAAACCTTAAAAAGAATTCTGGAAGAAAATGGATCTGCCGAGTATTTGCAGAATTTGGGGCTTAATGGAAACACAGACCCTGAGAGTTTCAAGGCTTGTGTTCCTATTGTAACTCATGAGGACTTGGAGCCTTATATCCAGAGAATCGCCGACGGTCCCTGTGCTTCCATTCTCACTGGAAAACCGATCACTACGATCTCGTTAAGGTACTTTAGTTTGGTTGCTTACTCATCTATTTTGTTTGGATATCCTTGAATGGAAGTTTAAGTCTCTTTGTTTTGGTTTGATTTATGTTGTAGTTCTGGTACTACTCAGGGGAAACCGAAGTTTGTCCCATTTAATGATGAGCTGATTGAAACTACAATAAAGATATTTCGGACTTCGTTTGCATATAGAAACCGGTATGAATGATTTGGTGTTTTTCTTTTCTTTCATTTTGGACTTTGTTGAGAGCTTTAGTCATGTTGTGTGATTTGCTGAAGAGAGGATTCATGTGTTTGTGTGTTTGTGCAGAGATTTCCCAATTGAGAAAGGGAGGTCTTTGATGTTGATTTATGGCAGCAAGCAGTTCGAAACCAAAGGAGGTTTAATGGCTGCTACTGCCACGAGTAACCTTTACCGCGATCCAAAATTTAAGTCCACAATGAAAGCAATCATGTCCACAACCTGCAGCCCGGATGAAGTCATTTATGGTTCTGATTTTCATCAATCACTGTATTGTCATCTGTTATGTGGCCTTATCTTCCAGGACGAAATTCAGATGATATTCTCAACCTTTGCCCACAGCATTGTTCATGCATTTAGAACGTTCGAAAACATCTGGGAAGAGCTATGTTGTGACATTCGAAATGGAGTTCTCTCCAGCCGAATCACCTCCTCTTCCATGCGTGAAGGGATGGCAAAATTGCTGAAACCGAATCCCGAGTTGGCGAGTTTGGTCTACAAAAAGTGCACTGGGTTGAGTAATTGGTATGGATTAATACCTGAACTCTTCCCTAACGCAAAGTACGTATATGGAATCATGACTGGATCAATGGAACCATATGTGAAAAAGTTGAGACATTATGCAGGGGAGCTGCCTTTGATGAGTGCTGATTATGGTTCATCCGAAGGATGGATTGGTTCTAATACAAACCCGAAAATGCCTCCTGAATTCGCCACGTTCACTGTGGTTCCCAATATTGGTTACTTTGAATTCATTCCTCTTGGGGACATTTCCGAGCACAATAAGATTCAGTCGTCCTCACTCTGTGGCGAGTTAAAACCAGTGGATCTTACTCAAGTCCAAGTTGGTAAAGAGTATGAGATTCTCATCACCAGTGTTGCAGGTACATTTTTGCTTGATTGTTTGCCAACTCATTATACTTCTGATGTTACTTACCTCATTTTCAAAATGGAATCCAGGTCTCTATAGGTATAGGTTAGGAGATGTAGTTAAGGTCACAGGCTTCCATAACTCATCCCCGGAACTCAAATTCGTCTGCCGAAGAAACCTCCTGCTAACAGTCAACATTGACAAGAACACAGAGAAAGACTTGCAGATAGCTGTCGAGGAGGCCTCTAAACTATTAGCAGGGGAGAAACTCGAAGTTATTGATTTCACGAGCTATGTGGATCGATCTTCAGAGCCTGGTCACTATGTTATATTTTGGGAGATGCGCGGTGAAGCTTACAACGACGACATTTTGAAGCAATGTTGCAACTGTTTGGATAGTTCCTTCGTTGATGCAGGCTATGTTAGCTCACGTCGAGTCAAAGCAATTGGTGCATTGGAACTTCGGGTGGTCGAGAGAGGAACATTCCAGAAGATTCTGGATCACTTCCTATCATTAGGGGCAGCGGTAAGTCAGTTTAAAACGCCTCGATGCATTGGTCCAGCCAACAGCAAGGTGCTGCAGATCTTGTGCAGTAATGTTTACAAGGTCTACTTCAGCACTGCCTTTCAGTGAGAGCAACGGGAATAAACTGGAAAGTGAAGTGCTGTCTTTTTCTCACAAAACAATCAGAATATAAGTCACAGAAAGAAAAAAGTTTAAATCTATAGTTTCAATGATGCCCTCAAATATATTAATTATTTCAAAGATGTCCTTACTCAAGTTTGTTTAGAGAAAATACTTATTCATCAAACAGAACTATGAATACAAAAATATTTCTTGATAAATTTGAGGGCATTTTTGAAATGTTAGAACTTAAAGATTAAATTGTATTTTTAAGGTCAAAAGATAAGGTTTAGAAAGAGATAACGTAGAAAAAAGTGCTGCAGTTAATTTAAATTCAGGGTGTATAAGAATGTGTTCGGATGTAAAAAAAGGTATGTGCTGATTCTCTTGTGTATATATTAAATAAATATTATAATTACGTTTAGATTTTAATGGAAATCTTTCATTGAATTTTAATTTTCAAAAAATATGTAAAAAAGTGAATGACATGGCGATGATTTTAAAAGCAATGATCGGTAAAAGAATACTACTTATCAATTAAAACATTACACGAGGGAAGTTGACTTAGTGATTTAGGGCTTTGGGTACAAAATTTCCACCATGTATTTAGTTAGTGGTAGGGAAATTTGAATAGATAAATTAGAATACTGACAAGAAAGTGCCAAGACTTAAAACTTTACTTTGTGGACAACCAAAGTGCTTTGCTACGATAAAGACCTTATCTTTTTTGCATTGTTTTGTGTGGTCCATAAATCTTGATGCCGACTACCGAATAAAGTTTAGTTTAACTTAAAAAAATGATCGAAGATACAAGTAATTGACATCTTATAAAACTGTCGGACGAGCTGGACATTTTTAGAGCAAATATTCTTTCTAAATCTTATTTTTCAAAGTAAATGCAAAAGTATAAACTAGATCTTGGATTGACCTAATGGTCAAAGAGAGCCTCTATAACATCTAAATGTTATAGGATCAAGCGGTGCAGCATATCCCACACGGACACACAAGAATAGGTATGGTATGTATATAAAGCTAGATGGAGCTAAGAAAAGAAATAAAGATATCTCTAATACAAGGATCCTACAGTCACAACAAAGGATGGTGATTTATTTAACTTTTTATTCTCTTCTGCTTCTCTAGACAACTTAGGGATCGACCACAAACCTGACTATTCTCTTGTGCATTCCTGGTCTATAATCGGTTCCAGAAAAATTAAATCGAAAATTTGTAACTTATGGCCAACATGTTTCTCATTTGGTTATTCAAGATAAAGATGGTCAAGTGTAATTGAGTACCTTGGAAAGAATAACAAATTCACATGAGAAAACAAATTAACAATTTGGAGACAGAACCACTCCAGGTACTACAAGCTCTAGATTACTTAAACTAGAGCCTTCACTGAATATATCTTTCATTTTGTAGCTGGCTCCGGCTTCCTTTCCTTTGGTTTCAGAAATGGATCCTGCAATAATCAAATCGTGCACAGAAGAAGAAATTACACTGTCAATTAAGGAAAAATAAAAAAGAATTATTAATACTGTTTGTTTTAACAAATGAAGGAATACAAAAGACTGGATGAGGATGAAACACTACAATTGGCACCAAAGCCCAGTAACGAGTAATATAAAAACTGTTTACCATTGGAACTCCATTTAGAGGCATTGCTCAAAAGATGTAACTATGAATACAACAACCATCTGAAAATTTTTCATTCACGCAAAAGTTCCCAATGAAAGACCCCAATGGCATAGTTCCAATGGATTATTACAAATTTTCTTATTTCAGCCCAGCCAACCAAAGTTTTCAATCAGAGGCCTTATAACACTGTTCCAAAGAAGTGTCTCCTTTCCTTTAATACTCCCCAACAACATAACAGAATCGAAGGGTTTTTCTGAGGAGCAGTTGGGTTATTATATATAATATGAGTTATTATAACATGGTAGCCTACACTAACTGCAAAGTATTGGCAGTGCATGTTGTTACATAGGGACTATGATAATATGTGTTTGGGGTGTACATTATTGAAAATTATTATAACCGAGAGTTACAATAATAGGACTGAAGATTATTCTAGTAAGAATAAAGGGTTAAATCCTATTCCACAAGTTACTATAACGGGTGACCAAAAAATAATAATAATAATAATAACCCTCCTGAAACTTATACTTAGTCCAGAATTCATAATGATAGTCCTCATTTCCTGATTAATTAATTATAAATAAGAATTTGTAAGTAGTGACCAAAAGCAGATCATATACTTTTGAGATCCTTGATAGGAGGACCTGTAGAAGCTCTCCACAGAAAGTATTCAATTTCAAATTCACAATGCGATTACCAGAAATACCAATAAGGCAGAAAGGATTACTATGCAACATAATTCCAAATCAACCAAGAATGTTAAGCGAGAAACGGCACGGCAACCCTTAAACTATCCGAGCGCATAACAACAAATTAAAAATAAAATGAAATCAAATCCATACATGAACACATACACATAAAATGATAACAAAAATGCGAAAACATTCGAAAGAAGCAAGATGATACACAAAACAAAAACGAGAAAGAAAGAAGATGAGGGAGTTTGGGATTACTTCTTTAACGAAGATGAAGTTGGCGACAGCAAGAGAGACGACTATGGCGCCCAACATAGCGGGGGGGCCGGTGAGAAGACTCCATCGCCGGTAGATCATCTCTTTCGTTTTGCTCCTGTTTTTTCTTTCGTCTGCTCTTTCTTCTCCCTCGTAATCGTTGAAGCTCAAATTCGGTCAATATGCTTAGATACTGCTTTCGCTAAATGGGCTTCTAATTGTAGGCCGAAAGCTTATGTGCTTCGGGCCTAGCCCAATTTCGCTGTGGATTGAACAAATTAGATTGGTTGATACACCAATCATGGTTACGGGGCACCAGCAAATAAAGAGCGCCCAATCACCTACAAGAAAATTTGAAGTTTCCTTTCGTTTTCTCAAAGGGGATCTTTGAACAATTATTAATGAAATGCGTAGCTTTTATATGAAGATAGAAACCAAAAAAAAAAAAAAAAAGAAAAAAAAAAAAAAAACCATTCTTTTCCCACACTACAAACAACAAAATTTTTGTAAACGGACAGGAATAGGTAAAGAGGGGTATTTGAATTCCCGTTACGCTGGTGTTGAACTAGAATAACA
>JBBMEG010000015.1:3338005-3364461 GCA_037832605.1 Cyclanthera cordifolia | reverse complement strand
TTTTTGCGCCTTGCGCCTCAGGCTCGAGAGAGCCCTTTGCGCCTTTTTGCGCCTTGCGCCTTTTAAAACACTGATCTTTATATAGTGTTTACATTCTAAACCTAAATAATACATGGGCGTAACACTAAGAAATACTATAAAGTATATATATACACATATAATACAACCAATTCCAACCAAACATCGCATTGATGAGATGAAAAATTACAGCCTATCCAACCCTAGAAGGTGAGAAAGAGAAGTAAAGGAGCCTAGAACAGAGGGAAAAGGATTGTAAAAAGAAGCCAACAAAAGAACAAACTATTAATTAAAAGGTTTTAAATGAGAACACAAAAGATGTTCAATATTTTAAAGGAGGATCTTATTACGATCCAGAAATGATATATATTTTACAAAAAATGTTAGAAAGTGTAGGCATCCATCTCAACTCCTCTCAATCTTATATATATGTTGAAGAACCTCCACCTTACCAATGTGGGACATTTGCCACAAGGTGAGTATTCCAACAATCTCCAACAAAAAAATATATTTAATAAATGAGTATTTTTCTTTGGTTCTTGCCTCCTTACATGTAACTTGTGGCCAACATTATGTGAGAGTGATAAGACCCGAATTGTATTACTAAGTAAAGTATAACCCAAATACAAGATAAACCAAGTTTAAGGTACTTGGACCCTCCCATTCTTGAGATCACTCAAGACCCAATACCAAAATGGCCAAAATACTTTGATACCTCTTCCCTATCCATCCCTCTATTTATAACCAAAATGTCTAACAAACTTCCTTAGGTATTTAGTAAAATATCCCTAAACTATCCCTAATAACAACCCTATCAATACTGGCCCCTAAAACACACCTTGTCCTCAAGGTGTGGGTTACAAAGATTCAAAAGAAAACTTGAGGGTTTTTTTTTTTCCGGCAGCGGCAACGGTAGTCGACATGGCTGCGACGGTGACCGGAGCAATTGAGGCTGGTCGTGTTGACTGAAGCTTTGACCAACAAGAACCATTATTGTAAGGCCCAAAACACCATATATCATCCAAAAAAAGTGCACACCAAAATGAGCCCAATATAAGCCCAAAAGAAACTTTAAATTTTCTTTTACTCACTAGCCCAGCCTTAAGCATAAAACATCTGCCCTCCTAAACTATTTCAAAACCCTAGCTGCCCTCATATTCATTTTTCTCTCTTTTTTTTTTTCTTTCTTCTTCTTCTTCTTCCTTGTAAACCATCCCAGTAGCCACACCAATCATTGCCGCCGCCGCCGTCGCCGTCCACCACCTTCCGCCGTTGCGGTCCGCCGGCGATTGCCGGCCAACCTTGTTTTTTTGTTTTTTTTTTTGCGTTGTCGTTCTCGATCCTTCAACATCGCTCGCAATCGCTGGCGTGGGCGAAAACAGCCTCCATTCGACTCCCTTGTGGTCACCGATATTCGCCGCTTCATCTTCTTGCTCGTACCTTTACACAAATGGCTTTTACCTCCTAGCATCTGGACATTTTTTGTTGTTTGTAATACTTCCTTGAAATCCACATATGATTTTCACTGCTTCATCACTTTCCTCTTTTGTTTTTCTGATATTCTCTACTGCGTCATTCAGTAAAACTTCTAGTAATTTTTCTCTTCTTACTCTGAAAATCTCATTCATACTAGCTTCAAACGAATCCAACAATCTCAACATTCGTTGGAAATCTTCACGAACATTTCGCACAGCTTCATAATCCATCTTTTTGGCACAAAAAAATGGATCGAACCGCTCTGATACCAAATTGATAAGACCCGAATTGTATTACTAAGTAAAATATAACTCAGATACAAGATAAACCAAGTTTAAGGTACTTGGACCCTCCTATTTTTGAGATCACTCAAGACCCAATACCAAAATGGCCAAAATACTTTGATACCTCTTCCCTATCTATCCCCTCTACTTATAATCAAAATGTCTAACAAACTTCCTTAGGTATTTACTGAAATATCCCTAAACTATCCCTAATAACAACCCTATCAGAGAGCTAACCCAGCAACATTTCATACGACTAAACAACAAACTAACACTTTTTATTGGTAATATGAAAAGAAAATGTTTAGGAAACAAACCCGCTAGAGAGTGGGGGTGAAAAAGAATAAAAAAAAAAAACAGCAAGCTCAATTAAGAGCATTACAACCAAAAAAAGATGTATAAACTTGACCAACTTTACCGTATTTCATTTTTTTTTCTAACCCTAAACGAATTATTTTATAGGAAACAATAACTTTTATGGATAAATAAAAAATTACAAAAAGGATAAAATCAAAATAATTACAAAAAAAAAAAAAAAACTTTTCCAATGAGACAAAAGAGATGATTTAATTTTTTTTTTTTTTTTTAAGAAACAGCTAACTTTGATAATATGAAAAGAAAATGTTTAGGAAAAAGAAAGTATTTTGAAAACAAACTCCCGAGGGAGTGAGGTGGAAACTGAAAAAAAAAAGGAAATAGAAAACAAGCTCAACTAAGACCATTACAACCAAAAAGATATATAAAATGGACAAACTTTAAGTGAGAGATCCAACCCTACAACATTTCTTTGGGAAAGCAACATTTCTTTGGGAAACAAGGAAATCAGCCTCGGCATGGCTTGGTGAAATCCAAAGAAAATGTTCAGAGTTGGGCAGTGTTTTAAAAAGCCCACTCAGCGCGCGCCTAGTTTTGGCGCCTTTCTTAAAACCCTAAGCTTATTGATTTAACTATTAGCCGATACTGGTGAAAATTAAGACATACTTGCAAAAAAAACTAAATAGATTTCACTCAATTTAAAAGCACTCAACGTGACAATCGAAATAAACATGCAAGCATGCCATTCTGCTGACAACTACTTATCCCACTAATGTTGTATAATGTACATGAGACGTGGACAGAAACAAATAGAATGGTTAAAAGAAAATCTTCCAAATAACTTTACAGAAAAAATGCAAGAAGGAGCTAGTCAGAAAAAGATGAGAAGGTAACAGAATCTTCAACAAGACATAGAAAAGAAGATATTATTTACTTCAACAAAGGAGAAATGGTCAATTTCGCCCTCCATTCACTCAAAAGAAACCAGGATTGGTCTTTAAAATCATATTGGAGCAAGTAAACATACAAACCAATTTGAATTCAAATGATTTCTCATCTCTAAAGAGAGAAGAAGATATATATTCCCTTTGTAAGAACTCTGGCTTCTCCATCAGTGAATATGACTAAAAGATTAATTAGAAGAAAAATAAAAGTTGAAAGGAAACTTACAAGAATATTTTGGCCAACCCAAGAGTATGATGAATGTTGATTTAGAGCCCAGATGACTGCGAAAGTTATACAACAAAGCAGCACAACAAAAGAAAGAATAGTGACCTCCCCTACTACAGGCAAATTCAGAGTCTTCTCCCCACAACTTTTGTGTTTGCTGCTCAATGAATAATAGAAACAAGAAAAATTGAGAAAGAAACCATAAATATAAACAACTCATAAGTTTAGCGGGAATAAATATGCAAGCAAGCATACCTTAATATCAGTCCTAATATACAGGAATGCATACCCTGAAAGGTAAGCCTTTAAGAGTTATTAAAGATATTGTAATCATTAAAAAAATGAATAAGAGAGAACAAAATACAAGATACAAAATAAAAGGAAAATGTCAAAAGGAAAATACAATAAAAACAAAAACAGATTGTTGTAAATTACAATGTGTGATATAAAGTACACTAAAGACAACACACAACAGGTTGAAAAGAAAAATATTTGAATGCAATGGAAAGAAACTAGTCTGATAAGAAACAATATAATATCCCATCCCATGGTAACACTTCTTCAATATCAAAATTCAAGTGGATGTGCATAAATCGTGCATGAACAGAAGTATTAGAGAAGTCCAGTAAATGAACATTTGAAGGGCTATCTCACTCCAACGATGAATCACTTAAAATAATTTGTCGACTGCTACTACTAATAGCCACCCTACTAATATCCTACTAATATTCCGCCATATTTCCTTATAAATGAACATTTGTGCTATTTTAGTTTGTTGGTCTTTTATCTTTAAATCTTGTCTAAGTCAATATCTTGTGTACTTTGTACTTTATTTATTTTGATGAATAAATTTGTCTCTTGTTTCAAAAATACTCTGCCAACCTCTCGTAGTTGCAACTTTTTTATATTTTTCTCAAACATTCTTATGCTTCTTACAGAGGTTCATAAAATATGAAAGATAAAGAAGATCAACTTACCAACAAAAATAATCAGTGATCAATTAATAAGGCCTGGCAGGTATTGGAGAAATGTGCAACAAGATTACGACGTGATAAGTAAATAAAACAAAAATATCAAAGCAGCTATCTTTGTGAAAAGAAAAAATATATATTGATAATAAACCAATGCTCTTTGACATAAAGTTATAGTGAGCAAGAAAAATTCTTTCAACTTCAAGTGGGTTGTTTGAGGGGGGAGGGCAGAAATCCCTGGAAAGGTATAGTTGAAGAGTTTCTCCCTTTCGCAAGATTTGTTTGTGGTAGTCTTTTTGTATGCCCTTGTATTTGTTCTTTAATTCTTTTCTTGATAAAAGTTTGGTATTCTATCTTAAACAAGACTACAAAGAGATTAAAATTCAAGTCCACAAAGAGTAGACTACATAAAAGAAAAGAAGCAAAAATATCATAATGGCTATCAAAATGTATATTTTACAGGCACCAAGAGTAGAAAATGTGTTGATAGCACCCAAGGCAGAAAATCAAGTAGGAAAAGAAACTATAATTCAAAAATGATATTCGTTCCTCCCAACAAAGAACTACTATACTAGTTTAGCACAAATTCAAAGTATACATGAAAGAGTTATGTCATTACCTCGACACCGCCAATGCAGAACATTACAATCAACAGCCAAACGAACCAAGAGGACATAAAGAAATATAGCAGCACCAAGAAACTAGATGCTGTAATGACAAATACTACTGCACTCTTAACGTTAATATCAAGAGTTTCATAATTAAAGTCATCTTCAGCTGCTCCACCATTGGAAGATTCCTGGTCAAAGAAAACCAAAAAGGAAAAAGGAGTTCAGAAGATAAGAACACAGCATAATTTCAATTTTCAAGAGAAAAAAAAAGTCATCCCAGAAGAAGTAAATCTATCCAGGTGAATTGTAGGAAGTAAAATAATCTACTTTATAATCATTTGCATTCTTCAAGTCCATACAACAACAAAAAATTTCATAGTGATGTGTAATCCATAAATAAAGAGTAGATTCTTCAATCTAGAGTTACCTAGAAACAAACATCTGTAGTATTACCTATAGCAAAGCGACATATGACATCTAAGCATGAGTTGTAAGAAAAATGAAGAAAATAATAAAAAATTGAGTACTCATTCAGATGCATGATCTTGACATCAATCAAAACCAGTGTTTTGAAAGGCGCACCCAGGCGCGCGCCTAGGCACAAGGCGGAACAATGCGCCTCGCCTTGGAAAGGGCAGCGCGCGTAATAAGGCGCGCTCCTTTTGGCGCCTGGCTTGAAGCCCTAAGGTCATTCTTAGCGCGAGATAAGTTTTTTAAAGTATCAAAATGTCTTGAATCACTTATGCATTCTATATATCATTTTTTTATTCAAACTTCATTTCTTTCTATGAAATGAAGGTTTATAGTTGAGTTTATATGTGATTTATATATTTTCCTCAATTAAACTTCATTTCTTACCATGAAATGAAGGTTAATATTTGAAACTTATGTTTGTTTTGTATAGTATTCTTGGTTAGAACTTTATTTTTCTTCATGAAATGTATTTTTGATTGTGCATATATTCCTTTTTTTTTAATGTCTTTTTATATATTGCGCCTTGCGCCTCAGGCCCTAGAGGACCATTGCGCCTTAGTGCGCCTTGGCTTTTTAAAACACTGATCAGAACCTTAATTGTAGAAGAAAAAATGAGCAAATTTTAAAGAATTGCTTTACACCTAAAGACAATATTAAGTTCTCCCACAACGAAGAATTATGAGTGCACCTTTGGTGATAATTCATTATAGCGCTCCTCAGTCTGCTCAGCAGTGATATCTGACCAAAGTGTAGCACAGGCAACTGTTCCAACAGCCATCATCCATAAAAACACAACAGAGAAGTCCACAACTGGTCGCTTTGGAGCATATAATAGAAGCTCCACTGTAAGTACAAAGGAAAATAGAACTTGATACGTTATTGAAAAAGAACAACAAAACTTATTAACAAAATAATTAATTGAATTATAATATACATTATTATGTAGCCAAAGTGAGCTTGGCTAAGTATTGTCATGTATCCTTGGACCTTGACTAAGAGATTGTAGGTTTGAAACTCTACACTGCAAATATCATTGTAATAAAACACACACACACACACGTACAAATAGAATATTATGTACAGTTGTATTTTATTTCAATTGTACATTCCTTTGTTTAGGGTTCTCCTGTGTAATTGTACATTTCTTTTATTGTAAAATACATAGAGTATTTTCCCAATACTTTTTTTTATACGAAACGGTTAATGAATAAGGATAGAATCCTGTCGAAACATTACACCAAATTACATCAAATGATACCAGTGAGAAAAAAGGAAAGATAAATCATAGTTACAAAAAGGGAGAGCCTGAGGCTCCAAAGAATTCCATGATGAATAGCGGATTGAATGATAGATTCAATAGGCTGAAAGCTGTCTTTGAAAATCCTGTTATTTCTTTCTTTCCACCATATCAAGAAGTAATCATATACCAGATTAATCTATAGCACCCTCGAATTCTTTAGGCAAGCTATTTCGTCCAACAATTATTTTTCAATTGGGAAGCTTTCCTTTTATCAGCCTAGAAGTAGTTGTCTTTATTTTTTCCTCATTCTCCTCAGTCTCCTGGATATGTAATGTTTTTTGTTCTTGTGTTTCATTCTCTCTCTATACATATTTTGCTTCAGTTTTGTTTCTGTTTCACTTGTATTTTTTCTCCTTTTTTTAATAAAAGCCTTCGTTTCAAAAAAAAGATTTATCCATAGCACCTCTTTGTTGTTTTTGAAGGGATGGCCCTTATTAGAAAGTGTGGGTATCCATCTCAAAGCAAATTGGCTATGAAAGAAGTAACTCACCCTATCTTTAAATGGGTTGAAGAATCCTGACCTTTCCGATGTGGTAGAATTGCCACAAGGTGAGTATCTCCAACATGCCCCCTCAAGATGACGCCATTTTTGGGAAAGTCACCTTGGATAAGATCTGAATTTGTGGCCCGAAATAATACCTGCTTTGGCTCACTCGCTTGGGTCGGATCCAATTTTTGGGATCATGAAATGCCTGCTTAAGTATTTTGCCCACTTGGGTGGGGTTCTCGGAGTTTGGGAGTCAATGACCTGGAGCTCTAATACCATATTAGAAAGTGTGGGCATCCATCTCAAAACCAATTGTCTATGAGAGGAATAGCTCACCCTATCTTTAAATGCGTTGAAGAATCTCCATCTTTCCAATGTGGAAGAATTGCCACAATGTGAGTATCTCCAATAGCCCTCAATAATGTTGCACAGAAAAGTGTGCAGGTCCCTAGGTCGAACAAAAGACCAATCAAAAAGTCCAAACATATTGTCTCAAAAACATTTTGCCCATTCACAGTTCAGAAAAATGTGTTTCAGTGTGTCTTCACCCTTGTAACAAATGTGCCAACAACATGGAGAAAAAACCATGCCAAGTAACCTTCTTTGAATATTTTCATGAGTGTTAATAGCTGAGTGACTAAAATCCCTTCCCATAATAGAAACTGTTGACTGAGAAATTTCGGTCAGTAATAAATTGCCACATCATTTACAAATAAATCCAATTAAATATTGGGTCAATTACAAATCTATAATTGTTCCCTAACTAATTGGATAAAATGTTGCTTTGTTTAGATTTTAGGTCCAAATTAGGTTAGGCCTTAATCATGTAGTAAACCCAAAGATCTATAAAGCCAAAGTACAAGGTTAGGCTCAAAGGCTCATAAAGCACAAGCCCACAAGTACATGAGAACTCTATAAATAGAGAGTTTTGCCTCATTTACAGAGGACCCGGAATTGAGAACAAGACTGAAGACTCAGAAACTCTAGAGCTTTCAGCCCAACAATCCAGAATTCAGAATATCCAACAAATCAAATCCATAAGCCTTCAAGATCAGTCAGAGAGTCGAGAATCCAAATATCAAGCTTCATGATTCAAAACACTCAACGACAAAGGCTTCTTCAATCTGATCGTCTCTTCGTCATCAAACTGAAGATTCGATCATCCCCCGTCTGAGAATAAGCTTGCAAGCCCTCAGAATCAACATCTTCAAAGTCTACGTCCAGAGAGAAAGAATCAAGGACAAATATTAGAGATTGTAACACGCGCATATATTCAAATCAATAAAGATTCAAAATTCATTTACACGTGTCTCATTTCTACTCGTCCGTCGAAATCTCGTGTGAACACAAACTTCACCTTTTTGGGCGAGATACAAGTTCAAAGTTTCTTAAAGTAACTTATCTGGTCATCCGGGAGAAAGATATCAATGCTAGCAAGGGAGTTATTCACAGAGCTTGTGGAGAAGGATCCCAATTTTTCTAAACTACCAATCCAAGTATCTGTATCTTCATTAAGGAAAAATAATGATAGCTTCTGGGAAAGACATGCCCATTCGCATATTTCCTCTTCGATGAGGTTTCTCCTCAGTTCAATGTTCCAAGATTTGTTGTAGTTGATGCACTATATGACTTGTCCTTCTTAAACAAAATATGATACATACGGGAATAGAGTAGCATAGGCTTTGAAGAAGTCAACCATCTATCTTAGCAAAACAGAGTGTGTTGTCCCCTTACCAATTCTATGCACAACATTGGATAAAGACTTTCTCTATAGCTTTCCAAGGTCCCTTTGATTTATGGAGGTTAATCTATCTAGAGACGGAGGGGTTGGTGGAGAAACCGTATCTACACAGGATCATTCTTATCCACAATTCATTCTTTTCCGTCGCGAATCTCCAAGACCATTTTGCCAACAATGCATTATTTCTATGGTTGAAAAGTAAAACATCAGAACGATCCATTCAAAAAGTAAAAAATAAATTAAAGGAAAATAAAAAAGTGTCGTATTTTACGATGGCTAATTTGCAAGATAATCGTTCGAAAATCAAAAGAAAACAAAATTGAATCTTCATCAGAGAATGTAATTAGGTTTGTCGCAAGAGTTTTTCCTCGAGAGAACGAAAGAATGTTTGCAGCGGTAAAGCTTTGAATAGAGGCATTTAATTAACTAAACCCTAAAGACTTGGATAAAGAAAAAAAGAGAACGAAAGAATGTTTGCAGCGGTAAAGCTTTGAAAAGAATGTTTTCCCACTCACAACATTGGATAAAGACTTTCCTCTTCCTCTTGTATGGTGAAGTATTTAGTGCTATGATGAAAATATCCGCTCAGAAGGTATGTATGAAGGTTTTATTTTAGGGAGTAACAATGTTCATATCCCCTTGTTTCGATTTGCAGATGATACTCTCCTATTCTGTAAAGATGATGATCGGATGATGGAGAATCTAACTCGTACCATAGAACTTTTTGAATGGCGCTACGGTTTGAAGATAAACGGGGAGAAATCAGCCCTTATTGGGATTAATACGGATGCGGCAAAAACTGAACTATTTGCTTCCAAATTAAATTGCAAGTCAGAATCCCTCCCTTTTAGAAGGACATACCAAGAAACTATCCTTTTGGAGCCAGTGCTTGATAAAATCGAGAAGAAACTAGACAAATGGAAGTGTTTTTCACTACCTCATGGGGGTAAGCAGTAAGCTGACATTGTGCTCCTCGGTTCTTTCAAGTATTTCCCTGTACTATTTATCACTCTTCAAAATGCCCCCTCAAGTTTTTTCCTCCCTTAAAAGATTGCTAAGGAAGTTTTTCTGGGGTGGAACTGCCAATAGCAGTTTGAACTTTGAACCATCTGGTCAGTTGGAAGAAGGTATCACAGTCAAAGCATGTGGGAGGTCTTGGCATTGATAATATACAGCATAAGAACACTGCCCTATTAGAAAAATGGGGTTTGGAGGCTTTTGATGAATCCTACTGCTCTATGGAGTTGTGTCATTGCTAGCCTTCATTGGCTTAATCCCCACATGTTGGAGCATCCACAACAAATCCAACTCAAGTTTGCGAAATCCTTGGATTAGTCTGAGTAGATATTGGAATCAGCTCCTTGTGCTTGCATCTTAGAAATAGGGGATGGAGGAAGATGTCTCTTTTGGCATGATGTGTGGTTTGGTGTAGAGCCTTTGAAGTCTCGATTTCCTAGGCTATATTACCTACCTCTGAACAAAAATGGTAATGTTGCATCATTTTGGGATAAAATAACATTTTCTTGAAAACTAGATTTCCAAAGGCATTTAAAAGATGATGAATGTAGTTTATTTTGAGAAAAATACTCTATTTTTCTTATTCCCAATAATAATAATACAATCATATATATATTGTTTGTAAAAGAAATAAGAAAGGAAAAAATAACCTGGAGGAGATTTACCCTAAATATGAAAGAAAATAATATTACAAAAAATATTATTAAATAATTCTACAATGAAATCTCTAACTTCGAAGAGATTCTTGCTCTTCTTACCTCAAAAGCCCTTGATAGCTCTCAAGATAAAATGATATGGTCCTTGGAACCCTCGGGATCTTTTTCAGTCAAATCAGCATCGGCTTTTTTGGGGACTAGTTCTCCTATTGATAAGGATGTTTACAAGATCATAAGGAAATCAAAGAGTCCTAAAAAGATCAATATCTTTATTTGGATTTTTTTTTTTTTTTTGACAAAAAAACAAGTTACTCATTGAGATCATGAAAAGAGACAAAGCTCAAAGTTATAAGATTCCGTAAGGGGCAAAAAAAGAAAAAACGAAAATTATAGAATACTATAAAACTAAACATGGACGAGAAATAACCATCAAAACAACAAACAAAACTAATAAACTTCTAAAGAAAGACTTCCCAGCTGGTAGTAGCAATGACTTGAATAGAGTATCCTTCATAAAAATTTGAATAGAACACTATGAGGAGAGAAGCTTGTTCAAATCTTGTCGATCTTGAAATACTAGTGACTTGAAAAATCCTTTGAATTCTTTCCACCAAATCTCATATAGAATACCTTTAGCTGCTGCATTTATCCAAAGAAGATGAACCCTCTTGTTAAGCTTTGGTCCCATTAAAATGCTTATCACATTTTCGTCCACAGTACTAGAGAAAACCCAGCTAGAGTTGAATGTAGCAAGTAAATTCTACCAACAAAATGAGGAAAAAGGGCATAGAAACAGAACATGATAGGAGGATTCATCACTTTGACAACACAGTGGAAAATAGAATGTGAAATGCAAATGTTTGGATAGCTTTTTCTGCAATGTTTCTGCTGAATTCAATTTGCCAATGAGATGGATCCAGCTGAATTCACCAAATTCCTTCGGGCTCTTGGCCTTCCACATGACCCAGTACAGACTTTTACTCATATGTACCGAGTCATATAAGGATTAAGGAGGTGTTTGTTTGAGTGTTTTTATAGAGCTATTAAAAACCAGCTTTTATAATCACTCTATAAAAACCTCATCCAAACGAGATATTACAATCATCTCTTCTTAATAATCACTCAAAATAACTCCTCATTTCTAATCACTCAAAATAATCACTCAAAATAATCACTCCACAATTTTACAAACAAACACCTCCTAAGAGATTTAACCGAAAAACAACCTACAGGCTTGTTTGGATATTAATCTATGGCAGATTGAACACCTACGAAGTGCTGAGGAAATTACAAAATTATCTCCTCCAACCATCCATTTGTCCCTTGTGCTATGTTATAGCTAAGACCGATCTCCACAATCTTTTCTCTTACACATTCTCAGCCTCATGTTGGTTTCAGCTTTTGGGAACTTTTGGTCTTCCTTGGGTCTTTGCAAATAGTACTAATCAAAAAGTCATTCAGCTTTTGCTTGGTCCCTCTCTCAACAAGAAGGCTTGGTTCTTATGGATTATTGTTGTTAAAAGTAGGGGTGATTCGGTTCGATTTTCGTCAATTCTGTGCCAAACCGATAACTGAATCAATAACCTCAGTTTTTCAAAAATTATGTCCAATAAAGGACAAAATTACTGGTTCAATTTTTAATTGATTCGGTTGTCAGTTATGATTTTCGATAAAAAAATAGGTTTATTTTTCAAATTTTTTGTCTCATTCTCAATTTGATTTTAAATTTTATTCTAAAAACTTTCATTCTACTAACAAAAAAAAAATACTTCTCGTAAGTATCACAATATTTACAATGTTTTTACTTCATATTTTACATTTAAATGGGTTCTTCAATCAAATTTAAATACCAACATTTTTTTCTTATTATTTATAAATTCGGTTCGGTTTGGTTTTTTATTGGTTATTCCATCAAGAATCGAAACCGAACCGATATATTTCGATTTTCTAAAATATCAAATCGCATGATCCAATATCGTTCTAAAAAACCGAACTGATCCATTGGATCGGTTTGGTTTGGTTCGATTCGATTTTGTCGGTTTTCAATTTTTCCTTTCACCCGTAGTTAAAAGTCTGTTATATGAGATTTTATGGAAAGGGAACTTTCGCATTTTTCAAAGACTTGCATCATCCATGGCATACATGATGTTGCTCGACTTCAACCTTCCTTATGGGCAGTTTCTTAGAAAGCCTTTGCAAGCTATTCTATTCAGCAGCTACTTTTTAACAGGGAGGCTGTCTTTTAATTAATTTCCGTCCATGTTTGTTAGCTTTAGTGGCCTTATCATGTTTTTCCCCCTCTGCTGTTCTGAGGCTCTTTTGGCTCCTAGGTTGCATTAGCCATGTCTCTGGCTTTCGTTCTTTCTTGTCTTGTTTTGGTTTTCCTTTGTTTGGTTTTTGTTTTGTTATTTTCTTTTGTTTTCTTTGTTTTCCGTGCACTGCTCCTTGTTTTGTTTTCTTTGTTTTTTCCCTATACTGCTCCCTTCCTTTTACTAATAAAAGTTTCTATTTCAGAAAAAAAAAAAAGGTATGGATCTTTGTATCAGCACTATGCCCACTGCAAAGAAATCTAAGGCTACAAAAAACAAGGCCAAGGGTACAGAGAGTAGGCTAACATGTGCTCAACAGTCACCTATCCAACAAAGGTCTCAAAATCCAGACGATTCAGACCCAGTACTGACTGATTTGGTTTTGTTTCCATGGAAGTCTATTTCCTTGGTTTATATAGCCTGATGACGGCTTTCCCATGTTATCCTTTGTGGCCAAATGATTGGCTCCCTTCTTCATGTACTTTGATGGATTGTAGCATTGTACTCCTCATATTATTAACAACAATGTCTTTGTTTTCTTTAACAAATAAAAAAGGAAAAAAGTAAACACAGCATTTGGCTAGAGATCGATCAAACAACTCCAATCATACTTCATACTTCCATTCAGATGACTCTATTTAAGGTGTTATATGGGCAAATCCCTTGCATTCTTCCATGCATAATGCCTATAACAGCAACAGGGCAACTAGCTCAAAATCCTTGGTGAGAATCAAGTTCTAAGATCTGAGGCCATTTCAAAGATTTTGAGCTACGTCCCCGTTATTTAGCAGAATTCAAGAATATCATTAAGGAATATTTATCTACATTGACAAAAAAATTAAAAATTAAAAATAAATAACTATATTTTAGCTGATCTTAAATATGAAATACCATATAAGCAAGAGCATATACGTGATAGTTTTAAACTTCTCATGAACATCGAAACTACATGAATAGAAAGTCCAACCTTTCTTGCCGTCAGTTAAAGATTTGTTAAGAAGTTCTCCGCTGGTCTTCGGAAGCATCACAACAGGAATAGAAATATTGAGAGCAGTGTCTTTTTCAGAACAAACCATCTTGTAAAGATCTAGGACAACAGGAAAAAAAAAATCCATTCAATGTCTAAAAGTAAGTTGGTAAACCCTACAGCTGAAAAATAATAACATAATAAGGCTGAAGAAAGCTGAAAAATTAACTGAAAAAGGAAAACAAACAAAATGAGACAAATGAGCCAAAAACAAAGCTACAAAAAATATTCCCAATTAATCTAGATATCTTGTGCTGAATAAGATTTGAAATGCTTTGACTGAGAACTCCAAAAAGAGGCTTTAAGCGTGGCTTGCTCCAATCTGAAACTCGAAGGAAGGGGGCTATCTTCGAAGATCCTTTGATTCCTTTCCCACCAAATCTCGTATAAGATGACTTTTGCAGTGTTGGCCCAAAGGATTCTGGCTTTTTTGTTTATCCTTGGCCCCGAAAGCATACAAAAAACATTTGACCTTGAATCAATCGGAAAAACCCAGTTCATCTCAAATGAAGCAAAAAAACTGGACTAGCATGCTCGAGAATATTTGCAGAAAAATTAAAGATGTAGTGATGATTCTGATTTTGATTCTTGGCGGCATAAGCGGCAAACCGAAGGGGAGATGGCTAAATGAGGAAGCTTCTTATGAATTAGATCAGCTGAATTTATACTTCCATAAAGAAGAATCCATGAAAAGATGACAACTTTTTTGGACACTTAGTCTTCTAGAGATTCTTGTAAATGGTTGGATCCATTGGATCTGAGGGGCTGAGACCAGCTACCAAAGATTTGACTAAGAATCTCCCACTAGGCTCCAAAGACCAAAAATTTTTATCAGGTATCAAAGAGGCTGGTGCAAAACTGGATAACAAGCGAAGCAAGTCTTCATACTCAGATGCTTCCTCTTCTATCAATAATCATCTAAATGAAAAGCTCCACGATTTGGTCAAATTGTCCAAAAAAGAAGCCACTGAGCCTTCTTTATTGACTGATAATAAGAAGAGTCTTGAAAAATTTTCCTTAAGAATCGTGGATTGGGACCAATTGTTGTACCAGAAGGAAAATCTACCCCCAATGCCAACCCGAATTCTGGCATAGTTTTCATTGGCTTTCCAACATTTTGATATGTTGTTCCAAGGACTCCTCAAGCTTGAGTGAGACTTGTCTGATGTATGCCAATTTTGCAACGAAGTGCCATGGATGCTTGTGATCACTCTTCTCTATAGGGATTCTGATTCATTCATGAATCTCTAGCCGCATTTTGCAAGGAGAAAAATATTTTTGTTCTTGATGAAACCTATTCCAGGGCCTCCACTAGGTTTGTCTTGAACCAACTTCCTCCACCTTACTAGATGATTGATATGACTTAGACCTTACTGCTCCAAAAGAAGTTTCTAATCAACCTTTATAAGAGTAGTCATTGAACTCTGTCATTGATTTATTGAACTAAAAATAAATAAAAACCAAGGCTAAGAAGGCCTTCTATATGGAGAATTGGAAGTTTCTAGAAGAGATCCTCAAAACAAAAGGTTTCGGAGAAAAATGAAAGAAGTGGACTTGTGGGTGCATTTTTTTTTTAGAGAAAGCAACAAACTTTTCATTAAGAAGATGAAAAGAGGCAAAAGTTCTAGGATACAAAGTCCAAAATAGGGAACAAACAATTTTAAATCCCTACAAAAAACAGATACAACTAAAGCAAGCAAGGAACATATTGAAAAGCTAACAAAGGTCGAGGTTACAAAAAAGCTTCCTGATTAATAAAGATATCTTGGAACGCAAAGAACTCAAATATGATGCCTAGGACTTGGCTTGCCCGAATCTGTAGCTCCAAGACAAATGCGAATCTTCAAAAATCATTTGATTCTTTTCCCACCAAATTTCATATAACAGAGCTTTAACAGCATCAGACCATAAAATTTGTGCTTTCTTGTTAATCCTTGGCCCCGAGAGTAAGCAAAACACATTTGACTTCGAATCTTCAGAAAAAACACAAATAATCTTGAACAAAGCAAGAGATTGGACCACCATGCTCGAGAATATTTGCATAAAAATAATAAATGAACAGAGGATTCAGATTCTTGGCATCATAAGGACATATTGAGGACGATATAGCAAATAAAGGAAGCTTCTTTTGAATTAAATCAACGGTATTTGAAGTCCACTAAGAATTACCCATGTGAAGATTGCAACCTTTATACGAGCACTTAGTCTTCCAGAGTTTCCTGAAAACGATATTGTTCATTGACTCAAAATAGCCAAGGGCCTTCACCTAAGATTTGACTGAGAATCAGCCACTTGGCTCCGGGGACCAAATTTTTTTATCAACATCCGAGGCTGTTGGAGAAAACCTAGATATAATACGAAGCAAATCTTCAAATTCTTTTTAGTCCTCCTCAGTCATCAGTCATCAAGGCAATTGTCCATCTACCATATACTATTCGAACACATTGCTAACCTAAGCAAAGTCAAGTCAATTCTCACCAAGCTCTAATACCTTATTGATACGTATCGATTGCCAAAAAAGTAACTAAAATGGGATAATTCACCATATAGAAGTCTCACAAAATTTGAGAACACTTCACCCTTTCCTTTTCAAAAATAAGGGATATCCGCTTACATTGTTTTTAACTCCTCACATACGTATGTAGTATTTACAAGGATAGGCTTTGTACCCTTTTCTCACATATGCATTTAACAATTGGAGCCAAACATACTGTTTGTATCCTTAATTCTTGAAACTAAAATGCCAAATATACAATGAGCATAATATTGTATAGTTATAGTAAAATGCCAACCTTCTTTGTCATTTATCACCAACAGGGCTGCAGCACCCCCTGCCTGTGCGATTTCTGCCTTCGTAGTGAAGTCACATTCACCACGTGTAGACAAGGCAATTGATCTAGATAACTGCAGAGAGAGAAAAAAATTATAACTGTTAATGGCTTGGGAAGACACACAAGTGATTTGACATCAATTCCGATTAGCAGTAAAGTAAAACAAATAAATGTTATCTTCATGTCTAAAAAGTTTATCTCAAAAAATGAAAGGCCTAAAAAGTCAGATCAAATCAACTAGTTAACTAACTTAAACAACCTATGAACTCGTGAAAATATAGGCTTACTGGTCCAAAAAAAAAATTTAAAAGGCAACAAACTTTTCATTATGAGGCAAAAGCTCTTAGATACAAAACCCACGGGGAAACAAAAGAAAGAAAAGCAAACATATAACAACTAACCCAGAAGTAAACATACAAATCATGGAAAGATGATTTTTAATATATATACTTGAGACATACTATTATTCGATGACTAGTACACCAAGTAGTTCTGGACTAGCTAAGTACATGAACCAGATTTAAATTGCAAGTTTAAACTCCAATTGAAATCTTGAAACAAATTGGTTCTCTCTACAACTTTCTCTCTCTAAACTCTCTCAACTCTACAAATCCTAATTGAGTATCGACACTCTTCCTCCTCCCCTGGTGCTGCTCCTCCGGCATGGGGAAGAGCTGAAGAGAAGGTACTCCTTTTCTTCTTCAACATCATTTCTCTGGTCATAGTCGTCTACATTTCTCTCTCATTTTAGATTTGCATTTTATATCACCGCTCTCGTTTGCAAAAAAAATATTGCTTCCAATGGCCGCTTGGCCCGCTTCATCTTTTCATCCTCGATTTTGTTACTGAAAGATTGATGTTAAGGGATGGGTCTCACTTTAACGGGCCATCAAGACTAGGTTGCAAAAAATCACTAGAGATTTCTTGACCATTTCCTCAAGAAAGACGAAGCAAAATATGGAATTATGTAAATCTAAGAGGAAAAATGTTGGAGATCCTGACCTTGTTCTACATCTGAGTTCGACCAATGATTGTTCACATATCTTATAAGGTGTTGGAGCCTATTTCTTCCCAATGTCACACCTGTTTGAGTTCGGCCAATGATTGTTAAGTATTGTATTATTGTCAAACCGCAAAAACCCACATTCCATAGTATATGTCAAGTTTCAAGTATAATTACTTAAAACCTAAAGTAGAATAGTACGTCTCAAGTATAATTACTTAAACCTAAAAGTGATGTAGCTTTTAGTTTCCATTTTCTTCGGCACTGGAAACACTCTCTCTTTATCTCTTTTTCCTTTCAATCTCTAATGTCAACACCTTCTCTCTTTCTCTCCTTCCCTCTCTATCTCCAGCAAGGAACCATTAACATAACCTTCTCATTTCCTCCCATGCACACACTATCACCATCAACTAGCCATCTTCCCCGAGAAAAAGAAGAATTATTTACCTTCTATCTTTGCCGAGAACCTTTTTACTTCACCAACCTACTCAAGTGTGGCTCTCCCACTGGCTCTTGAGATCGGTAGCTTTTCATTTCCTAAACCCTAAACTTCACTGGCTCAAGGAGGGAGATGAACATTCTAGTTTCTTTCATAGATTTGTGTCGGTTAGGAAAAGAAAGCTAATGATCACTCACTTGCAATCTGAAGATGAAGATGGCTTGTCCCTCATTGATCTAGGCCAAATTGAAGTTGAAATCCTATCTTTCTTCTCAAACTTATATCATAAACTTCTGGGACTGCATTCCTTTTGAGGCAACCTAAATGGAAGCAAACTATCCATGTGTCAAAACTCATCTCTTATCAAGGCTTCCACCCAAGAAGAAATCGTATTTGCAATCTCAGTACTTGAAAAAATAAGGCATCGGGCATAGATGGCTTCACTATTAAATTCTTTGCAGAATTAAACCCCATTTGTGTCAAAATTTCTTAATTCTCTTAGAAGAATTCCACTCTAAAGGTCATATCAATGAAAACCTTGAGAAAAACTTCATTAGTTTCATTTAAAAAGATGATGCTTTTAGAATAAAAGACTTTAGGCCAATCAATCTAACCAATTAAGTTTACAAAATAATAGCTAAGGTTCAGACCGAAAGATTGAAGCTTGTTATGCCTTCCATCAATTGATCGTATCAAAGTGCATTCATTCAAGGGAGGCAAATTCTAGACGCCATTTTAATAGCCAATAGTTGTAGAAGAATGAAAATTAAAGAAACATAGAGGGTGGATCTTGAAGCTCGACTTTGCAAAGGCCTTTGATTGCGTGAACTCGTATTTTCTAGAAGAAGTTTTATCTTTCAACGGATTCCATAAAAAATGGTCTCAATGGATCATGGGATGCGTTAGAATCCCCAGGTACTCTGTCTTTATAAATGGGCGGGCTAAAAGGAAGAATAGTTGCAACAAGGGGTCTGCAACAAGGGGACCCCTCTCTCCATTCCTTCTCTTGTTGATTGATGAAGTTTTCAGCTCTATGATTGAAAATATTTATACAAAAAAGATTTTTGAAGGTTCTACTGTTGGAAGAGACATTGTTCATGTTCCCTTGCTTCAATTTGCTAATGACACTTGCCAAAAGAGTAGTAGCTTAGAGGCATCAATGTACACCCAAGGACCATGAGGTGATGGGTTCAAATTCCCCTAAAAACCCAATTGTTGTAATCAAAAAAAGAAATTGCTAGTGACACTAGTATTTTGTAAAGATGACGATCAAATGATGAAAAACTTAATCCACACTGTTGAACTCTTTGAATGGTGCTCACGTTTAAGGATAAATTGGGACAAATCAGATCTTATTGGGCTTAACATGGATGCTACAAAAATTGAGTCTCTTGCTGAATCTCTCCATTTTATTTACCTTGGGCTACCTTTGGGTGGGCGCCCTAAGAAATTATCCTTTTGGGAGCCAGTTCTAAATAAAATTCAGAAGAAGTTAGACAAATGGAAGTGCTTATGCTTGTCCTGTGGGGAAAACTGACTTTATGCAAGGAAAACTGACTTTATGCACCTCAGTTCTTTCAAGTATACCTTTGTATGACCTATCTATTTTTAAAATGCCTCTGCAAATATGTATTTCTTTAGAAAGGTTATTAAGGAAGTTCTTTTGGGGAGGAGTAGACAATAGTAGCTTAAATCATCTTGTTAGTTGGAAGAAGATATCTAGATCCAAGTATATGGGAGGTCTTGGCATTGGCAATGTACAGCATAAAAACATAACTTCACTAGCAAAATGGGGATGGAGACTTCTGAAGAATCCAGATGTTTGTGGAGTCGTGTTATTACTAGCATTCACGATTTTAATCCCTCAAGTTGGCACATTCATAGCAAATCTGGTTCAAGTTTGCGTAGCCCATGGGTTAACATGTTTAGATCTTGGGAAAAGTTTCTTTTGTCGGTATCCTTGAAAATTAGGGATGGCAGTAGAAGCCTCTTTTGGCATGATGAGTGGATTGGTGATTTATCTTTGAATTCTCAATTTCCTAGGCTGTTCTCTTTTTACCACGAATAAAAAAGGCTTTCCAGAATCATTTTGGGATAAATTTACTTCTCTTGGCAATTGGAATTTAGGAAGCTTCTTAAAGATGTTGAAGCTACTGATTTTGAAGAGCTTCTTGCCTTACTATCCTCAAAATCTCTTGATACTTCACAAGCTAAAGCGCTCTAGTCCTTGGAACCATCACGAGTTTTTTCAGTTAGATCAGCCTGGGTTATTTGGGGGTTAATTCCCTAATTGCTAAAGACATATATAAGGTTATTTGGAAGTCAATAAATCCTAGAAAGATCAATGTTTTTATCTGGATATTGTTAAATGGCAGATTAAACACCTCGGAAAAGCTCCAACGAAAACTACAAAATCATTCTATTCGGCCATCCATATGCTCCTTGCGCTTCTCAATCTCATCATCCGAGTTTGACTCTCATATTCTATTCCCTTGCAATTATTCTGCCTCTTGTTGGTTCAATTTGTTGGAACTTTTTAGTTTTCCTTGGGTGTTTGCAACTAGTGTTCATCAAAATGGTATCCAACTGCTACTCAGCCCTTCCCTTAACAAGAAGGCTAGGTTACTTTGGATTAATGCAGTTAAAATTTTGCTATATGAGCTTTGGTGGGAGAGGCTTTCACCACCATGGCTTTCATCGTCCATGGCTTTCAAGAAGTGATGCAGCCCATTTACAGACCTCCTAATGGGTTGTTTCATCAAAAACCTTTGCTAGATACTCCATCCATCAGTTATTTCTCAATTGGGACATTATTCTTTAATTTATTTTCAGTTGTCTTTGGTAGTTGTTAAAGAACTTGATATCCTTTTGCTTTTGTTCAATGTTGTCAGTTTTGTTGTTTTTATCTTTTGCTATTTTCTCTTCCTTGTACTCCCTTTCATTTTATTAATAGAATTCCGGTTTCCTTTTCAAAATTTAAAAAATAATAATAATAAAATGTGGCTCTCCCAAGATGAAGATCACATTTTCGATGTTGATCTCATCGTCTTCACCTAGCTCTCACGAACGGAATTCTTCCACGGCTTGCTCGAGCGTGACTTTTCATATGGCTCTCTCGAGAGTGGCGTCTCCATGCATGGCTATTTCAACACTAAAATTAGAATGAACTTCTCTAATGGCTTCGACACCACAGTGGCATTCCTCGAAGAGCCTACTCTAGTGCCTTCCACAATTTTCCTCCCCAAGATTATGAGCAATAAAATAAAAAGCGGTGGTACGCCAAAAGATCATAATGCAATAGATCGCCAAGAGTTTTTCTTCACGTCTTTCCTTCCACCGTGTCATTTTCCCTCCCGCCTCTCCAATTGCAGGTGTTTCTTCAATCTCCATACAACTAGGGATGTACAAAAAAATCGACAATCCAAACTACCCAACCCAAACTGTAAAGGTTGGATCGGGTTATAACTTAATAATTTTCTTTAGGTTGGATCGATTCTTGAGCTAACCAAATTTTGGCTTGATTCAACTCAACTTAACCCGAACTAAGAATAATATTTTATACATGAGTGTAAGATTAATCGTTGGTAGAGAATATGCACTAATAAGATAAATAATTTAGGTATTATGCAATTTTGCTTTATATTTTACATATTTATAGGCTATGGGCATGACTTTGAATAGGAAAGGTGAGGTGTTTACCATTCGATAACTCAACCTAATTCAACCAAAAAATATATGGGTTGGGTTGAGATAGTTGCTCTAATACATAGGGTTTGACAAGTTGAAAGATTGATCAGCCTAAAAATTTGGATTGGTCCAAAAAATTCTCCAAACCCAACCTAGCCCGAACCATGTACACTCCTACCTACAATACACATACCCGGAAGATTTTGTTGCTCGATAGTCGACATACAAGCTTATAATCTAATATGCGGGCAACTTACTAAGGAATTCTAGCTTCCACGAATACGTCTTACAATCCCATCCAATGGACGACAACTAATTGTTTCTCTTTTCTTTTTTTTTTACAATATTGGGCTTATATCTATCAAGTTTCCCTTAGTATTTTGCCTATCGATTGGCCAATTGTATTAAAATTTTCGCCCTTTTCTCTATTTCTATAAGCATTTATGTAACACTTTCGCTTATTTTAATGAAAATATTTTAGTTTCCTATAAAAAAAAAGTAATATATCGTTTTTCAATCATTCAAAAATAAATATAATCTCTCCTTGGATAATGCACCAAGTCAACTCAACAATCATGGTAGCAAAAATAATTAATCGTCACCTTTGAAGAAGAACTAGAACAGCCATTTCGAGGATTCATAAAAACAGCAGGCAATTTGAGATCATCTTCAGCCTGAGAAGGCAACAAAGCCCCAAATCTTGCACTTAGACCAACTAAGATTTCATCTTCAGCATCATTAACCCAACTCTTAACTTTGACCTGGAGAATGAGGAACAAAAAGACAATTAGTCTCTTTATATGCTCAAAATGAAATATATCGTTACGATACTCATCTTTCAGAAATTCAAATGCTTCACCTCATTCCATAAAAATATTTAATTAAAAAAATAAAAAAGAAGTGGCAGTCAAGAATCACTGGTCTTTTATTTTGAGTTCAATATCAACATTTGGGGATGGAGGATTCTAAAATATGACATCTTGGTCAAGGATACATGTCAATTTATATTGACCTAAGCTCACTTTGGCGGGAATCAATAATCACTTGACAATCTTGTCTTCTAGGATAATTTTTTCCAAATATAAAAATACTTGCATTAAGAGGGAAAAATTGTATTACAAAACCTCGCCAAACAAAATTACAAGCCAAACAAGGAGCCCAACTGTAACGAAATGAAAAACAAAATATGCCACAACAGAATTAAACACAAAAGTTGAAAGAGAGGTGTTAACATATATCCAGCTCCAATATTCCTCCCATTACCCACTATATCCTTTGGGAAGTTGCATATATGGCCCTGACTATACAAGAGAAACTACAAAAAATGATGTCTTTAAACTCCCTTTCTCCACACTGGTGTATCTTATGCAAGAAGAGTTCTAAAAATCTAACTCGCGTCTCGTTCCACTGTCAGTTTAGTTTGCTTCACAATCCTGAAACTACATTAGAGGAGTTTTCAAGTGGTTTTGTCCTCTTCCCCTTGATATACAAGACTATCTCCAACACACCTATGGGACATCCGTTTAAAAGAAAGAAAAGGGAGAATTTCATCTATGCCTTTTGTTAGAGCTTATGAACCGAACATAATAGACAAATTTTCCAAGATAAAGGAAATCTCTTATTATCAATTTTAGAGAATGTTGCTATATTAGCCGTATCTTGGTGTAAGAAATCTTTTTCTCTTCACTCTCTATAGTTATTCTACCTTCCTTTCTAATTAGAGTAAGCTTTTGTATAAATAGGGAGTTTCTATCATGTAATCGGCCATAATCATTCTAAGAAAGAGTTTGATTCTTAGAGATTTCTCATTATAGTCAAGTAACCACATCAAAATGGCATCAAAGCAATTGACTGACCGTTTGTTGGTTGTCACCAGTTGGAGATTGAAAAACTATTGTCGACACATATCACCAAAGGGAGCTTTATGAGTTGAGCTTGTTGCTGAATAGCACACTTAATTCAAGGGGGAACCCTTTACCGAAGAAATTTGCCAAGAAATACCTAGAGGCTAGAATACAACACTTTCAGAAAACATCCACACATATAATTATTATTTTGGTTATGGAATACAACCAAGAGGGGGGAAGCCTATTCAAGAACACAACAAAATTTTTACATCAATTGTGAAGCATTGGGAGAAATCAAAATAAGGGATTAACCTAGGGATACACTCCTAATCTTTTCAAAACATAGGTTCAAGGAACCTTACCATTACACTAAAAAAAGGAAGAAAATGACTTTTACATCATAGTAGAAATCTAGCTCGAAACAAAAATCAACAAGACTTGAAATCTCCACTATAACTACTTTGCAAATCAATGTAAAAGTCAATCTCTCTCCAATGACCGGATTGATCACTTCTTCCTGTGCTTGTTCGAGATATGGATGTTGTGAAGCATTTGAATTTCCCCATACTAGTAAGGGTGGTGAGAAGGTAGCTAAAATGTTAGAGAGGTTAAGTGTTGGAGATACTCACCTTGTGGCACTTCTCCCACATTGGAAAGGTAAGAATTCTTCAACATATTTATAAGATAAGGTGGATTACTCCTCACATAGTCAACTGGTTATGAGATGGATGCTCACACTTTCTAATATGGTACAGAGCTCCTAGTTATTGACTTCCAAAAATTTCGAGGACCCTACCCAAGTGGGAAAAAACTTAAGCGAGCATTTCATGATCTGAAAAGTTCGGATTCGACCCAAGCGAGTAAGCCAAAGTGGGTATATTTCGGGCCAAAAATTCAAATCTAATCCAAGATGGCCTTCCCAAAAATGGCATCATCTTGAGGTGACATGTTGGAGATACTCACCTTGTGGCACTTCTCCCACATTATAAAGGTGGGGATTTTTCGACACGTTTATAAGATAAAATGGGCTACTCCTCTCATAGCCAATTGGTTTTGAGATGGATGCTTCTAATATTAAGAATCTTTCTTTCCTTTTTTCACCCCCATGCCGCCACAACTATTATGGTAAAAAGGCCACCGATAAAGGTGGGGAAAGTTGTTTATGCTATAAAGCCTAAAGGTCCTCTTTTGGACTGTTAGGGGCTTTGAGCGAAGGATAAGAGGTGGTCACTGAAAGATGTAAATTCATCTAAAAAATTTGATGTAATAAATCACTTTTAGTGAAGACCAAAAGGAGTGTAGTTGAGAAGAAGTTCATAAAAAAACGTTGGGTAGGAGAGTGGAATGGGCGTGTTTACGGTGTGTATTTTCTGGGAATGTTCTAATATTTTGGATGGCAGCTTGTTACATTTGTTGGAGGTTGATGTCACTTTTTTCTCTCAACATCCTTTGCTTTTAAGGGGTGAAGTGGGGGTTGTGTCTAGGGTTTATGATCCCTCTCATACTAGGAGCAAAAATGCTTTTTGGAAAGAGTCGGGGCTTTATGTGGCTCTTGTTGGTGTGTTGCAAAGAACTTTAATGTTCTTCGAGTATTCATCAAAATGATCTTGAGGAAGAAGACTGGGTCAATTAGAGCTTACTATAGCTTCATTGAGTTTCAGCCTTTTCTATTAAAAAAATGAAACAATTTCATTTATCATTGTGAAAAATGGAGTAAACTTCGATCACCCCAATAGGTGGGTTACATGAATACGTGATTACAATTGAAAATATAATAAAATAAAGTATAGAAGAAGGTAGGTGCTTATCTGTACACTAAAAATACGCACAAATAACAATCGTTTCAAATAAGTTGTCAAAAGTCCTCGAAGCATCTTCGAAAATTTGACTATTTCTTTCCCCCCAAATTGTCTCTAAGAAAGCTCGAGAGAGAAAAAGCCATAAGAACTTTTTCCTTCTATTAAATGGATAGTCACAAAAATGATGGAAAGAGAAGTATTGATGTTGTTTGGGAACGGGATGGCCTATTCAAATGCTTTCAAAATCGTCGTCCATAAACGGTAAGCAAAAGGACTGTAAAAGAGTTTGGGAGAAAAATAGGTCGTATCTTTTCTCATTGATCTAGGGTGTATTTATACACAATTACAACCTAACGGGCCGTTTATAATGGGCCTTATTAATCTATACACAAGCCTAATTAATCTAACTATAACCCTATTATTCTAACACTCCTCCTCAAGTTGGAGCAAATATGTTTAAAATGCCCAACTTGTTTGAGAGGCAGTCCATCCGTGCCCCATTCAATGCTTTGGTGAATATGTCGCCTATCTGATCCCCTGTCTTTACGTGCCCTGTGGTTATCCAGCCTTGTTGTATCTTTTCCCTTGTGAAGTGACAGTCGACTTCAATATGCTTCGTTAGTTCATGGAACACTGGGTTAGACGCGATATGTACCGCTGCTTGATTATCACACCACAACTTTATTGGAGTCTTGACTTCAAAACCAACTTCACTGAGAAGTTGTCGCAGCCAGATCAACTCACACACTGACTGTGCCAGCTCTATATTCTGACTCAGCACTCGATCTCGAGACTACATTCTGCTTCTTACTCTTCTAGGAGACTAAGTTTCCCCCTACAAACACACAATACCCTGAAGTAGACTTTCTGTCTTACCTGGATCTTGCCCAATCTGCATCAGAATATCCCTCAATGTTGACATGACCATGGTCTTTGTATATTATTCCACGGCCTGGAGAGGCCTTTAGATATCCCAAAATCTGATCTAGAGCAG
>JBBMEG010000015.1:3317015-3337905 GCA_037832605.1 Cyclanthera cordifolia | reverse complement strand
TATACATAATAATTATATTTATTTACAATTCAACTTCAACTATAAGATAACATATACAATCTAAATACCTTTAAATAATATTTAAAAGTCTATGAATATTAATCAAATAAAATAAATCTATCATATATAATTTTGTTATAAGTAAAATAGGTATATATTCGAGTTAACTCAAGTCGACTAACATTAATTTTAGGATAACCCAATAATCAATCTAATTTTGTGAAAATTTATGAATTCAACCCTAAATAAGTGACATCTCAACACAACCCATCAAATTGAGTTAGATTGGTTAAATTTATCAGGTTCTTTGAAGACCCTGGTTCAAATAGTTTTACTCGATTCATAGTACTAATAGTGAAAAACAATGGTTTATTATATATTTTTTTGATGATTATACTCGTTAAAGTTGGTTAATTTAATAAGAAAAAAAAGAAAGATTTAAGATGTTTTTATCTTGTTTCTTAAGGGCTATGGATCATTGAGCTCACATTTGATATTTATGTTGAACACGACGGTAGGTGTTTCATTAGCATTCAACCAAAAGCCACGTGCTTTGTGATGAGCTTCTTCATACTCGTTATTGAAATCGCCATGTCTAATATTTTATCGTCTTCTCCTATAAAGATAGACTCTCTTTCACACTTGATCGCAACTTCTGAACCTACCTCCGACACATATAGATTAAACCAATTATATTCTTACTTCTCATGGTCGAACGAAAGACTCGCCCATTATTCATCCTTATATGCCATGCAATTCTCTTCGAATTGTGAAATGCCCTCACCCGAATGAGGTATGCCTTGGCTTATCCATTCATCCTATTATGGAGCCCTTTCGACATGCCTAACAAACGATAAATGGCTCCTGCCAAGCTCTCATCTCACTGCTCGCTGCCTAACCTCAAATTACATAATGAACTTAGCGAGGCCCACAAATGCAGACAATTGTGCTCGAGATTGATGACATAAAGACTTTCTTGGAGCCCAGAGATGGAAAATGATTTGTTTCTTTCTACTCAAGAGTTATGCTTGAATTGACGCTAAGTTGGTTAATATTAACTTTTACATTTATTTTCTTTAAATAATTTAACAACCAAAATTATTTTTAGATCACATCAAAGCTTAAAAAATATATTTATTAAATATAATAAAAAATAAACTTCTAGATAAATATGTACCATTTTTTTTTATTAGTCTAATTAAAAGAAATTATATGAAAGTGACCAAAATGTAACCAACTTTATTAAAAAAAAAAGTAACAAACTTCAAATTAGTCGAATTTTGTGATTAATCAGTTTACTCATTGGGAACGATATTGAGAAAAATAATTGTAAAAAAAAAGAAAGAAAGAAAGTGAGATATAGCCAACAAATTGTCCATTTAAAAAAATAAAAATAAATGGTTGATTGAATTTAATGGGCACTATATATTTGGATTATACAAATTTTGAACAGTAAATTTGGTAGTGCATATACGAACATCTTGAATTATCTATGTTGCATAATCGAAAATCAATATTTGAGTTTGGATTACACCTCCAAAACTTTTAAAATTATGTGGATAATGCTTTTCATTTTTTTATAGAGTTTTTATGTTTAAAATTAACTATAATCTTGTAAGAATTAATGTTGTACTCCAATTAAAATTCGAAGATAGTGAATTAACTATAATCTTTCTTATATCTTTTTGCTTTGTACCTAACATTTTATAATATATTCACCATTTACTAAATACACTTGCCTTCACATTTTTAGTATATTTGTTTATGTCAGACCTGACAAACATTAGATCACTTGATACATTATCACTATTTAAATAAACAAATAAAAACAAATTATTATTATTATAATATTTATTTCAAAATAATTTAAAATAAATTTTTATAATTATTAGTATAAATAAGTTATATATAGTTTGTATGTTTCAAAATTAAATTATTTAGATTTTAATTGATTATTAATAAATTTGTATATATCAATGAATTAGCTATTTTAATTTTGATGAGAATGTAAAATTTAAGAGTACCCAATTACTTTTAATTTCACAATTTTATAAAGAATCGAAAATATGAATTCCAATATACTTTTAATGGTGAGCTAAAAACAATTATTGAAACGCGAAATTATAAGTGATTCATTTTAAAATATAATATAGCTAAATAGAAATAGAACGAGAATCAATTAGGGCACATCGAATCAAAACTAAAGCCTCTTGCAAACCTCCTTCATCAAATCGGGATTGGCCTTTTGAAAATCGCAGAGTTCTTCGAGCGAAATGAATCCATTGTCGTCCTTGTCGATCTCCGACATCCGGCGGCGAACTTCGTCCTGCGAAGAGGAGCCGAGCGCGTTCAGAGCACTCTCCAGCTCCGACAACGAGATCTTCCCGTCGCCGTCGCTGTCAAATCTCTTGAAGATCCGTTCGCATTCTGCCCTGTTTTCGTCTGCCATTAATTCGGATGGATTTGATTTCTTGGAAGTTGTTTGTTGCCATGGGATTGGATTTTGTATTGCGAAATTGTGATAATAACAGAATGGCCATTGGAATCGGGGCATTGGGCACGTTGGATGAAACCTATAATTATGCTAATAGTTGCACCCTGACCAGAAGATTTAATAAGAGAGAATTTAACAAGAGGACGTGATTGGATTTTGGGATTTCCAAGTTTCGGTACACCGCCACCTCTCCTTCACTCTTCCGCCATTATCTTATCAAAATTAATTTAATTGTTTTTCCTAAACTACTTATATTTGTTTAAATATTAACTTTTATCGTGGATTTATAATTATACATAAGAATTTCAATGTTTCAAGTAAGAGAAATATAAATTAATTTTAAATAATTGTACATGAAATAAACAAGTGAAAACAAATGTGAATTATATAATATGGATTTGATGCGAAATCATTTGGATAAGATGATATGTCAACAACCTACCGAAGAGAAGTAAGTGAAAGGAAACAAGTGAAAACAAATGTGGAAAGCTAACTAAACAAACAAACCAAGTAGGCATCTGCTCCTGATTCTAAATTAATTTAACTACTTACAGATCGAGAAGAGCATACCTTCAGAATTCAAACCATTTATCAATTACGCCACCGCTCGGGACAAGTTAGTATATGTTTTTACATGGTAAAGTGGATCTATCATAATCATATATTAACACAATTCGAGTTGATTCAAAATTTGAGAAGAGTATCGCATACTAAAATATTATTTGTGGATGAGAAAATAATAATCATGAATTTTTGTTTGATAAAAATAATTATAACTTAATAATTGCGACAAAAAATAAATATATTAAATACAAATATTTATAAAACAATACTTAATAATTGATTAATATTTTTGTTGAACATTATAAATTGAGAGCTAATACTAATTTCAAACCCGTGACGCTGATGTTGAACTGGATGAAACTACTGCGCTAAAGATCCATTTGGTGGAACTCGTGACTACTCAGTCATCATGTAAACACTAATGTTGATGAACTACTCTTGTTGATTATACTACACGTCTAATCTAACTTTAAATTGACAACAAAAATGTTATTATTATTATTGTTGGTTGAATAGTAAATGTAGTCACTGGAGTTTGAATTAAAGCATAGTCCTCCTAATTTAAAATCTTAGACTTTAGTTATTATGTTTTGAACAAAATCTACAATCTAACATTTATGATTTGAAAAATTAGAATTTAGTATGATTTAATTAAAAAAAAATGTTGTTCGCATTTGTTGGTGGATAAAATGCATAGAAATTAGTTATTCATGTTTTTAATGACGAGACTGTGAGTGAGTAATTGAATGAACTAAAAAACGAATCATTTCGTATATAAAAAGTTACATATAGTATATAATTCGCCTGCGATGTATGAATAACATGAATTATTTTTCAAAATTTTTAACTATGTGGACTAGATTATACATTTTTCAAAACTACAAAGACTAAATCATATATTTCTCAAAACCATACAAAATAAACTCTTAGACTTATAACCACTATGACAAAAATCTAATTTATCAAAATGAGATGGGCTAAATTTATAATTTACTAATTATTATTGTATATTATATTTACAACTTTAAATTCATTTTTTAAATGTATAATGAGCTAGTATGACTGAAACATTTAAAAGTACGATATTAATAATGAAGAAAATTTGGTCGATCTAAAATTTTAACATAATATTAGTTTGACACAGGAAAATCGGATAAGCAAATGGTTGATTCAATTAATAAATATTACATAATTGTACACAAATGCAAATTGTAAAAACTTTAAACATACGCATTTAAACCAAATATTGATTTATATATATATATATTTGAAATTACAAAATAATGGAGATTAAAGATTTGAATTTGTGATTTACTGCTGGTTTGACAGCATAGAATGTAATTACAATAAGTTTCGTTAATTATTTTGTAAAAATATTATCTATGCTCAAATCGCGGGTACAACGATAAAAAGCAATAGTTCAGAAAATTAACAGAGCGTTGGAAAAAAGCCCACAACAAAAGAGAAGAAGAGCAAGCCGAAGCCATATTTTGTGCTATCGCCATTAACGAATCGAAAGCCCAAATTTGAGTTCCAGTTCTTCTGCAACGCAATTCAAAGGCAGTTCCAGTTTCTCTCTCTCACTCTCCTTTTTTCTGTGGGGTTCTGCTCACGGCGGGAAAATAACACGCTTTCCTTTTCTCCCAAAACCTCCCTCCAAAAATCAAAAGCAAACATCTCCATCGCCATCGCTCTCTTTCTCTCTCTCTCCAATTCCCTCCTAAACCCTAATTTCCACAACCCCATTGCCCATTTTGTTGCAGGCTTCTCTGTAATACCCACCCCCTTTTGCTCTCAGCTACTTCCCGTTGATTTCCGCCGCTTCTGGGGGTGTTTTCTTGCCGGAGGGAGCCGGACTGGTGGGGGCTTTTGCTCTCTGCGTTTCTGGTTCGCTTTTGTTGTCAATGGCATTCCCTCTCGAGCAGCGGCGGCCTAAGCCGCCGATTTTTGATGAGGAAGATGGAGATGATATCAATATCGATGTTTATAATGCTGGAACTCCCATTCGGTACCTTTCTCTTGATCATGTCTACTCCACTACGTCTCCCTTTGTCAGCACTAGTGGGTCTTCCAATGTTATGTCCAAGAAGGTGAAAGCCAGGAGGCTTATGGTGAATCACTTCGACGATCTTAATTTCAAGCCGCCTCGTTTGCTTCATGTCTATTCTCGCCGCAGGAAGAAGCCCCGCCATTCATCCGTCAGCTCCTCTCTCTACGACTCTTTGGGCTCTAAAACTGATATGGAATCTGAAGCTCCTCAGATTGATGAGATGGTGAATGGTGTGGACGACCACACAGGCGAATTCGAAGTCGATAGAACACCGAAGAAAAAGAAAGACAAGTTTAGTTGTAACGAGCTTGATAAATTGGAGGTTGATTCCAGTGCTGTTCGTGCCATGAATGGTCCAAGGTTGAGAGATTGCCGAACTTATAGTAATAACAATAATAACTCTGCACAGAAAAAGAAGCGAAATTCTACTCAGATTTCCCAGAAAACTATGCTGAAATCTCCTACTTCTAAGAGATGGGTCAGGTACTGATTTTTGATTTTAGTTGTAATTTATGGCGTCGGAGGGAGCAATGGTTTTCTCACTTGGTCAATTCTATTTGCCATGTACTTCTCTCATCTTCATTTTTACCCAGTCGTTTCTCACTTAGTCAATTCTATTTACTGGAATATAATTCGTTATCGGTTCACAGGTTAAGTTTTGAGGAGGTAGATCCGAAAGTGTATATTGGATTGCAATGCAAGGCAAGTCCTCCTTCTGTTTGCACCTAGTATTTGATTTGAATTGTCTTTAGGGCACTTGGACTGAAATACTATGGTACTGTCGGACATTACAGGTTTATTGGCCATTGGATGCTGATTGGTATTGCGGCAGTGTTGTGGGCTATGATTCAGAAACTGGTTATCATCATGTATGTTATCATATGAGTAATTTCTTAACCTCATAGTAGGTGTTTTCTGAACAGCAAACAGTAGGTGTTTGATTAATGTACTCGTTGTCGACCATAAAATATGTCTTTCTCTTGTTTTGATCACACCGGTTGGCTTTTGGTTAGTGGCGATGCCATTTATTCTTACCTACAGAATTTAATGTAGGTTGAGTACGAAGATGATGACAAAGAAGATTTGATACTTTCAAACGAGAAAGTCAAATTCTATATTTCTGGTGAAGAGATGCAGTCTTTGAACTTGAGTTTTGGAGTTGATAGCATTGATAGCGATGATTATGATTACAATGAGATGCTCGTATTAGCGGCAACCTTGGATGACTGTCTGGAACTTGAACCTGGGGATATCATTTGGGCCAAACTTACTGGTCTGTGCTTCATCTCTTCCCTTTTCCCTTTTCTACCCTTTTTTTCCACTCTGTTGCATGATTAGGAAGAATTGTTCCATGCACAAAAAAGAAAGAAAAGAAATAACATGTGTGTGATATTTCAATTAAGGAAAGATAGACAAGCTGGTATACTAACCTCCTTTCAAATTGAAGTAGTATTTTTGTAATCTATTCCTCAGGCTTCCTCCATCTTTGGCAATCCTTTGATGCAATTCTTTCATATGAAATAAAGAAATTGACAAGTATAGAAGCAAAAATTGTAGTAAGAACGAAATTAGTAGGCTAAATTGAAGACAGAACCAGAATCAACGATTGAACGAGGAAGTTGAAAGAAATTACTGGAAAAAAATGAATCTGTAAATGGAGGCGAGTGCTTTTGTTATTATTAACGAAAGCTACAGTGATAGAAATGCAAATATAGGAAACTTGTTGTTTCTCGTAATAAAAGTTGGCTTCCTATATACATTGATAATTTTTGCAAAGTGAAAATTTGTTTACTTGAATATATTTTTATTACTTTGTTGTTAGTTAAATGCAGGTCATGCTATGTGGCCAGCAATTATAGTGGACGAATCACTTATAGGTGATCGTAAGGGCTTAAAAAATATATCAGGAGGAAGAACAGTCCCTGTTCAATTTTTTGGTACACATGACTTTGCAAGGTTTGCAAACCTTCTGATCCAAAATGAACTATTTTTTCCTGGGATAATGACTTCAAAACTTTGAATCAACCAAATCGAGGAGTTTTTTGTTTGGAATGCACATACTGACCAGCTTCTGTATTGTACAGGATTAAAATAAAGCAGGCCATCTCATTTCTCAAAGGTCTTCTTTCTTTTTTCCACCAGAAATGCAAGAAACCACACTTCTTTCGGAGCTTAGAAGAGGCAAAAATGTAATGATGTTGCCTGTAATTATTTTAAGTTTTTTTTTTATAAAAAAGAAATCATTATGACATTCATGCTCTCAAGTCCCTATTTGTTTGCCCCAAATAACACTCATACTACGTGACTGCTGGTTGTTGTTTGCGGAATCAGCTCTATCAAATTTTAATTACTATGTTTGGGACATGGCAAAACCATCTTTTCTTTGAGTTGGCAGATTCCTATCATTGATACAGTTATGACTAAAACATTACTGGGAAGTAAATCCAGTAATTTTTATCTAGGTTGTAGGTACTTAGAGAGCATGGTTTTGTGCATACTGGTCTCCATCTGAAACCAATATGTCCATTAGCCTCATGGAAAGTTAGATAATGTAAAATTAAACCGAGTGTGAGGATGTAATGGAGACTTGGTTGGTTTTTTTTTTCTACTTGCTAAGCCATGTTCTCTCTCTATAAAGGTGACTGGTAGAAAGTTACTGACTTACCTGTTGAAGCAGGTATCTTAGTGAGCAGAAACTTCCACCAAGTATGCTACAGTTGCAAAATGGAATTGAAGTTGATGATTTTGCTAGTGCAAGTGGAGAGGAAGAAGGAACGACAGATTCAGGAGAAGAATGCCTGAATGAAGGAGGGGTGCCTTGTTCAGTAAATGGATATAGATCTTCCCCATTTATGGTTGGGGATCTGGAAATACTAAGCCTTGGTAAGGTTTGAAACTCTATTTTTCCTAATATACTTCCTGATAGCTTGGAATGTTAATTTTCATGAACTGATTTGGAAACTTTAGGCATGGTTCCTTACGTTGTATAGGTTAAATAGACATATCAGTTTTCAAGAAGCAAGAATTGACGTGGGAAAAAGAATCAAAATCTTCATTTTTCAGTTTACTTGTGCATATTGTGGTAGAAAAAGAATTAGTAATCTTTCTGTGAGTAGCACACCCCCACGCTGACACATTTCTTTGGCAAGCTATCACTAGTCTTAATGAGTGCAAGTCACCAAAGTATCAAAAAATGAAAAGAAAACTTGCTGTAAAAAAAAAGTGACCTTTCTTTGTGACTTTTGTTTGCCAAATCATCGATTCAGATGAACAACTATTCTTGTTTGCATTACTATCTCAATGAATATGGTAGCTTTATGGCTAATTATGATAATATGTGGCATCACAAGGGGCAATTGTACTTTATTTTTTTGACAACCTGTTAAGTTATATTCCCTAGCACTTCTGTTTTTCCTCAGGAAAGATCGTGAAAGATTCTAAATATTTCCAGAATGATGGGTCTGTATGGCCCGAAGGGTATACAGCTGTGAGGAAATTTTCTTCTTTAACTGGTGGATATTTGAACTTTTTTTATTTGAACTTATTTGTAATTATCTTTGTTTTGAAGATATATCTAGTTTATCTGTTGACTGATGATTTCTAACAACATTGCTGTCATCTCTCTTGCTTATTTCTAGATCCCAATGTCTGTACCAAATACAAAATGGAAGTTTTGAGAGATTTTGAATCAAAATTTCGCCCTCTATTCAGAGTAACTTCGGACAACGGAGAGCAGGTTAGTTTGTTAAAATGGATAGTTTTTTAGATTACATCAATTGGGGGTGGGGGAATTCGAACTCATGACCTCATGGTCTTTGGGAGTACACTGATGCCGTTAAACTATTGCTCTTTTGGCTGCAAAAATAGATAGTTATACACTTGCGTTTGCATGTTAATTTGCTGTTAACTCCAGTATATTCGATGGCTTCATTGGTGCTTTAAAGTCACAACTATAGTTTCATTTTTCTTGCCTTCCCTTTAGACAATCTGGGAGCGGTTATAAAATTATTAAGGTTAATTTTTATTTTTCCTGTATTTTGATCCAAACAACGACAATTTCTTTTTCTATTTTGAGTATGACCACTTTCCTTCCTTTTTGGCAATATTTCTCTTACAACCTTAATCTTCCTCCTCCAACACCTCATCATTAGGAACAACGGCAAATTCTCTCTTCTTCTTTATTGCCTTTATATTCCTTGTCACTTTTTATCTTCCGTGAATCTTTGTAATACTTTCACTTCCACTGATCAACAGAAATGTTTTGTTTCCTATAAAAAATGCAAACCGACAATTATGAACTTTATCGTCTGTTCCTCTTAGTTTTTCATCTTAGCCATTGGAGATTCATGTAACATGAATTACTTTATAAATAATTCTCCTTTTGAACTTCATATACTGGAAAGGCTGTCAATGTTTTCTTTCCCGTGTTATTCTTCATATCATACTTTGAATTTCATTAACATTTTTGTTAGCCTATTCTTCATATCAGACTGACTGCATTTCTTTAATTTTTTTGTTACCCTTGTTTTAATCATTTTCATGGTAGAGGGTTTTCAATTGCCTTCTTTCCCATTAAAAAATGTCAAGTTTATTAATGCAAACATTTTTCATTTCTTGGCAACTCCTGTGTATTGCTATAGTTTAAAGGACCCTCTCCATCTGCTTGCTGGAATAAAATATACAAAAGGATGAAGAAAATACAACATATTTCTGATGCTTCAATCGAAGGTAAAGAGGAAATTGTATACAAGTCTGGTACTGACATGTTTGGCTTCTCCAATCCAGATGTTAAGAAACTCATCCAGGTACATCAATTTTCTTCCTGTTTTTGGTGTGCAATGTATCAATTTAATGCACTTGTATGATTTCTGCTTATAACTTTTTTTTCCTAAGAAACAGAAATTTCTTTGAGTGAATAGAATTATCAAGGAGGAACAACACCTACAAACATCAAGGAGTCGTAAAGCTCTCAAATTGATTTTTTGTTGTTGTTTAAGAAGAGACAAATTTCATTGATAAATGAAATACAAGGAGCTGAATGGGCTCCTAACATCAAAAGGTGAATTACACAAAAGTTCGCTTCTTAGGGATCAAAGAAGAAAGTCTAAAATCTGTAAGGGATGTTTTAGTTTTACCAACACAAGAACTTAAAAAAAAGGTCTTACCAACACAATGCATGAAATAAAATTAAACTTGTAACCTCAAAAAAAGAAAAAAAAGGAAATAAAATTAAGCTTAAAAAGTGACCGAAAGGCAAACAGACATTCTGATAGGTGTCTTGGACAATTTGTTAGAGTATTAGTTAGAAAGTTAGTTAGGAAATTTAGTTATAAATAGAGAGAGATAGTTAGTGAAGAGGGTATCAAAGAACTTGGGTTATCTTGTATTCGTAATGGTTTGTTAATAAGATTTCGGTTCATATCACATTCTTGAAGATGTATTCTTCTCACAATAGAGATACTTGAAGAATGCCAGTTGATAGACCGAAAAGGTCTTTTCCACCCATGAAAGGTTGACCACAAATACTGAAGCGAGAAAATAAAAATTGTCAAAGTTTTTTTGAGTGAGGATGATACTTCAAACACAAAGGATTGAGGCTCACATTGATGATACCATTTGTGAAAAAGACAAATGTGTCATTGACAAGGCTAGTATTGTTTTGAAGATAAAACTTGAACAATAATGCTTCTTCTCTTATTTGCAGCAACTTACCTATGAAAAAAGCAGTGCTTTCGTCCTTGTCCACAAGCCATTTAGATTTGCAGTTTTGGCCCCAAATAATTTCTTCCCTAGCTGTGAGAGTGGATTCACCCATTTCATCTACCTGAGCCTGCCTCTTTGACCACCGTTAAATTTTTTATTTTTTTACTTTAAAGAAAGTAATCAAATTTTACTTCCTCTATAAAAATGAGTGGCCGTTTTTTTGTTTTGAAGAAACCTCGAATACTATCAACATTAATATGAATTTCTTTGTTATACTTATTTCTTGGAGCCTTAGTCTATTAGTTCTTAGGCTTCATTATATTGTAATAATTCTTTATTTGTTTATCATAGATATAATTTTTTTTATAATTTGTTTAATTGTGCCTTGTTTCACTCCAGTGGTTTTTGTTGAATTATTTGCTTTTGGATTGATTGATGGTTTAAGTTAATTCAACATAGTATCAGAGCAGAAAATCTTGAGTTTGAGTCCCCGCCAAGTCGTTTTCTTCCCAAATAAGATGGAACTTCACTTGTAGGACATTTCACAAATTTCTAAGCCTACAACTGAAGAAAGTTAGTTGATATAATTAAATTTACCCTAACCCATCAACTTAAGCTTTTGAGTTGATCAGTAGTCTAACATAATTCAACACTATTGTTTATCATACACTTTGAAAATATTGACTGAACTATTCCTATCCAAAAAAGAGAAGAAATGCATTGTTTGAAATACACTGTTTGTCTTTTTTTTGATGTGTGTGTGTGTGTATGGCATGCATGTATTTGAAACTATTTTTTTAAGAAGTATGTAAAACTAACTATTCAGTATCATTAAATGGATGTACATATTACTGGGTGAGGTGGTGACTGTACCCTTCATGTCCTGAAAACCTAGCTTTCGTATTTTTGTTACTAATAAGTAATAAATTTTGATGTTTTCAAAGTAAAATTCATTTTTTCTTCTGACAGGGGATATTCAAATCTGGACTTTCTTCTTCCAGATCCTCGAGCAAAGTAGCCTCTAAAAAAGGCAAAGATTTTCCCATTGGTTATAGACCTGTTCGAGTTGATTGGAAAGACCTTGATAAGTGTAGTGTCTGTCATATGGATGAGGTGAGAGCTGGTTTCTGGGTATTAATTTTCATTTAATTTCTTTGCCTCTGTAATCACTCTTTTTTAGGAATTACACATTTTCTTATCCACAATTTAATAGTGCATTTTTATGAATAGCCTTCATCTGTTGCTGATGTGTGTGTTTTGTTTTTAAATTTGATGCTTGTAAGTAAATGTTTGTAATTTATATTAGAAAATGAAGTATGGAATTCCTTATTGTTAAGTTTGAAGGGTTATTTCCCCTCAATTTCTTTTAGTTAATATTGTTGTAAACTTCAAAAGTATAGATAAGTCATTTTGTTTCATACAAAATGAAAGGAAATTGTAGGCCGTTGTTTTCATAATAGTTCACGAGAGATTTTGTTAGGTTGGGTTCTGTAGCCGAGAATAAAAATACTTATACTAGAAATTAGGAAAGAAACTCAAGAATGTTCCCAAATTAGTCTGTTTCTTTTGTAAATTTTTGTGATTGTGGATGGTGTAAGCCTCTTTACAATTCCTTTTGTAATACTCCTTCCTTTCTAATCAATTTCATTCTCTGTAGCATTCTCTTTGTGTAATAGACCACGTTGAGACTTTTATTGTTATTATCTTTAAATACAGTAACCTTGCTAATCAGACGAATTTGTCCCCTTTGCTTCTTTTTGAATAAGGGGCTTGGTTGGGTTCCTTTTTATACCCTTTACATTTAATTTTCAATTTCTAACAATGATTTCAATGTCTTATGATTATATTGCCACTGTTAATGCTGTCTGTGTTTTGCTTATTGAGCTTATTATTCTTTTCAATAGGAGTACGAAAATAACCTCTTCCTGCAGTGTGACAAATGCAGAATGATGGTATGTTCCTGTTTTATTTCATAGTTTTAGTTCAAAATCTTATGCAACTATCTTGAAGTAGTATCTTTATAAACCTTTTCATTGTTTACTTAAAGATTGATGTTCAACCTATGAGAAGAAGATTCTTTTGGAGAATTTCCTTTTATGCATTTTTTGGAAAACATGGTGGGAGAGGAGCATCCACATCTTTAAAGAGTGAGCTACAAAATTGATTTTGAGAAGGCCCATGACCATGTGGATTGAAATTTTCTCAGACAAGGTTTTGGAGCGTAAGAGATTTGGAGTCAGGTCGAGAGCTTGGATTTGGAATTGTGAGGACGACTGGTTTCTCTATATTTTTGAATGGTGAACCTAGGGGTAAGATTTTGCTTCGAGTGGTTTGAGGTGAGGGGGGGTCACTCTCTTCCTTTTTGTTTACTTTGACAGTGGATGCTTTAAGTAAGCTTGTGTCAAATGGTTATTTAGAAGGGTGTGGTTGAGGTTTTAAGGTTGGGTTTTGCTCTGGGTCTCAACATCTATGTTGGCCAAAATGAGATTATGCCAGAGGTTATTGGAATAATCGCTAGAGTTCGTGGCCTCCAACCTTGGGTGTATAATGGGATTTGGGAGGGGGTGGGGGGTGGGCTAAATTCCTACCTTGGTTTTCCTTTAAACGGTAACCCAAAATTTCATCTTTTGGTTCCCTATTGTGGAAAAAATACAGCTGAGAGACTAAATGGGTGGAAAAATTTCACGTTTCAAAGGGTGGAATCATTCTTATTCAAGTGACTCTCTCCAATCTCCGACTACAACTCCACGTTTGGGATGCCAACATAGGTGATCATGAAGAGGACTATCATAAGAATATTACAAATGGGACTAAGTTCATCCCCTTAATAAAAATGGCGGCTTGAGTCTCCACAACTCAAAAGAAAAAATTGGGCTCTTTGGCTTGGTGGATTTGGAGATATCACTTTTAGTCTCTGAAAATGTGCTTTATGACGTTCGATTATTGATGTGAAGTTTGGTTTGGTACTTTTTTTCCCTCTCGTTTTGTAATTTCACACCTCATTGAAATTGTTTCTTGTAATTATTTTTACTGGTTCATGTGGATTGCATTACTTTAGTATTCGTGAAATGAAATTTCTGGCCTGACTTATATATTTATGTCAATTAGATATATGAGTTAGTTTCCTCTGTTTTAACAATTTAATTTCTTTATCTAGCTATCAAAAAGCTATTTTTATATATTTCTTTTAGATTGTAATATTGAACAACACCTGGAAATTGTTTATCTGTTTTACGACAGGTTCATGCTAGGTGCTATGGTGAACTAGAACCAGTTGATGAAGTATTATGGTTATGCAACTTGTGCCGACCTGGATCTCCTGACTGCCTCCCGCCATGCTGTCTTTGTCCTGTCATTGGTATTTAAACTCATCACATTAAAATATCATTGATGCATATCATTTTTGTGTTATAATTTATATTGAATTGTGTATTTCTATTTTCTAGGAGGTGCAATGAAGCCGACAACTGATGGACGTTGGGCTCATCTTGCTTGCGCTATATGGATACCTGGTCTGTGAGTTTATTTGCAGGAGTTTTAGATATATCTTTATATATATATATATATATTTTAGTTTAAATATGCATTTTGGCTTTCTATATTCTGCAGAAACGTGTTTATCTGATGTCAAGAAAATGGAACCAATTGATGGTCTTAATAGAATCAATAAGGTACCCTGTCCTCTTAGTTTCTAGTGTCTGGTTTTCAGATTTATGCACCCCTTTCTCTTTCAAATATTCACCTTAAAATTTATTAATGCAAAAGTTGGATGTGCTTTTGTTTATTATGGATGGAAAAACCTCAAGTGTGAACTTTATTTATTTTGTATCAAAATTAAGTCATACTTAGTCTTAAATTTTTGGCAAGAAACCTAGAGGCAAGAACGGTGATGCCACACACTGAGATTCTGTAAGATCCTTGAGACAATTCAATCATCTCAAATATTCAATGCAAGTAGCGACCTCATGCTGTGTGCCCTATAGGCTTCTTAAATGATATTTCAGCTTATGGTTCCCCTTTCTTATGCATTCATTGAACTCCATGTGCATTTGAATGGTTGGGACAAATTTGTATTCAGTCTTTGTTAAGCAGTAAATAGTAAGGCGTATATGGACAAAAAGAAAATGTTGTTTATGCTTATTTACACGTAAACATCATTACTACTTGGATGTCTATGCACTTTTCTCTTGGTGAGGAACTCCGAAAGTAATTTCATTAACATTAATGAAACTGTTTCTTATCCAAAAAGAACCATGCCAAGGTATTTGCGTAGTTTGCTTTGATACCTTGTATTGGTGTATAAATACCTGTTCTCTTTGTAATTTGTGCTCATTTTGCCTTAAATATTTGGATTTAAATTGCATAGCATAAGTAACGCTCATTTTATTTCAATATTATGATCCAAAAATTTAATTTGTTCAGTTTCATTATTGCAAATTTTGAAATAGGATCGTTGGAAGCTGTTATGCAGCATCTGTGGGGTCTCCTACGGAGCATGCATTCAAGTAAGATTGTTATTAATTTTTTTATACAATATTTGTGAACTTGTTATTAATTTAAGATGGGCATGCGTGACAACCGTATTTCTGGGTTGGGCCACAGAATTTGGATTGCATCTTTTTCCTCTTCTTTGCATTCAGACACAACTCGTGCTATTTTGATATTTGAAGTGTTCAAGTCCAATTTCCTTACTTCTTTGTGATTTCCATTTGATCTGTTTTTTCTTCGCATGGAAAATTTTCTATCGCATTTATTCCAAATGTTTTTTTGATCTTCTTTTATATTTACAAGCTCTTGGTTTCTTGGAAATTCTTGATTTTTTGTATGTTACTTTCAGAATCTTTAATCTTAGCATTTCCACGAACTTGTCATTCGGCTGTAAAACGATCTGAAGTGTTTGATGTATTATTCAGAAGTCGTTGGACTTCAACAACCCCTTTCTTTGTTTTCTCCAAAGGCTTCATGGTCGATGTAGGGTTTAGGTGTGTTCTTGAATAATTTTCTGCCTCCTTCGGCTGTGATCCAAATCTGTGAGGGGATTTTATACCTTTGAACTCTCGTATGGTAAAATTCCATTCTTAAGATTTTTCCTTTCTCTTGAAAAGCGAGTATTCTTGGTTTTTCCAGGTTTCATAAAGAATTGTCAACCCCATTTTGCCAATAACGCTTGGTTTTTCAATTCAAAGGCACCCATACCTTAACCTCCAAACTGTTAATTTTTTTATGAGTCTATCAAGCTAGTTTGATACTTGAGCATACATTCGAAATAATGACAAGTAATATATAAAAATACTGGTCAAAATAGTGCTTTACAAAGTCAAACCACCGTCCATGGAAAGGTTAAATCTCTTCTACTTGCCAAGCCTCTTTCCAAAACTATCAATCACTAGATATGGATAAAATACCATTTTGGTTCCTATTCTATATGCTTTGTTCCATTTTGGTCCATGTACTTTCAAATATTTTTTTTAGTCTTTGTATTTTAATAAAACAATTAGTTCATATAAGTTTGAAGCTGATTTTTATTGAAATTGGTCGAATAATAACAATAATAATTTTGATACAAAAAAGAATACAATGTGAACATATTTCTAAAATATACAAGAAAAGTTAATCTAGAGTCACTTTTTAAAGAAAAGTTAATACGAATCTTAACATAAAGGACTAATTTTAGTTTGATTGAAACTACAAGGACTAAAAGGAATCTCAAGATACATGGACCAAAATGGTTGTCTAACCTAATTATATCTAAGGGCACGGTCATTACTTTATGTCAAATAATTTTGTATTAGGCAGAGTTTTGTTGTAGTTGAAAGTTGGGTATTTTCATCAAAAAAAGTGCAAGTTGCCCAAGAAAACTAGAGTTACTCCAGATAAAAGATAAAAGGGCACTTCGACTGAATTATGTGCCTATGACAAAGTACCCTATCCCTGCTCTATGTTTACTTATATTTTTTCTTTTAACTGTTTCTTACTTTGTAACAGTGCTCAAACAATACTTGTTATGTAGCATATCACCCTCTTTGTGCACGAGCTGCTGGTCTTTGTGTTGAGGTATATTTTCCATCCATCATGCACTCATTTGTTGAAGTTTGATTGTTTATTTATTTATAATATTTATACAAACATTTGTCGTAGAATCTATCTTCATTTTCTTTTTTGTAATTTGAAAGCTCGAGGAAGACGACAGGCTGCATCTACTTGCTGCGGATGAAGATGATGAAGATCAGTGTATTCGATTACTTTCCTTTTGCAAGAAGCACAGGCCACCATCTAATGAGCGTTTAATGGCTGAGGATCGCATAGGGCAAGCTGGACAACAATGCTCTAATTATACTTCACCATGCAATCCATCTGGGTGTGCTCGTACAGGTTTTGCACTTTTCTTGTTGAAACAAATGGTTGACTAGTTGCATCACTTTTATGAACGGTGGATTTCTAGACAAGTCTTAAAATTAAATTGATTGGGTTTGCTTCTTTTGTGTGGTGTTCTTTGGACGAGAGTCCAACTATTCTCTTTTGGTTAAAAAAACATTTTTGATCCTTGTCCTTCCATTGGAGTAACCTGTTCTTTCATTAGAGTAACCTGTTAAGATACGGATGATCTTAATATACACAAGAGAACAATAACATACACAAGAGAACTATGAAAATGATAAGATATATAGTGATTATAATTGAGGTTTATAATACCATACCCTTAGCCTTTCGAGAGGGCTAAGTCTAGAGGGTTGTGTCTCACCCACCATAGTCTTTGCCATGCCAATGCCACAAATATTTTTCCTCTCCCATGAGGAACCCTAGCTTCTCTATTTAACCAAAATACTCGAGTGCTTATTACTAATATGCCTGTATACTAAAATACTAATATCATAAAACTATCACTTCTTAGGGTCTAATATAAACACTTAGCCTCTGAGTCTTAGTTTCCAAGATCTAGTCTTCTTACTTTCAAATGGGTAACAATTTGGTTCGAGGCTCACATGTGACATAAATTTGTAGACATCTCCCGTGTCTCCATTCTTTTGATGTACCTCAGTGCCTAATCCTAGGGACAGGTCTGTGGTACATCCGGATTAAAGGACCGTAAGCTCCAAGTTCTCAGGTCATAAAAAAAATAAAGGTAACAATTTGTCTACAAGATCGCTAATCAGGTATGATGCATAAGGCATAAAGACAGTTTTTTGAAGTGTTTGGTATGCGAAGTTCAAGAGGTTGGGGAGAGATGATCAATGAAAATGGGGAACTCTTGTTGAGAGTAGGAATATGTGCTTCTTAGTTGATATAATTAAATTTATCCCAATCCTTTAGCTTAAACTTTTTTTCTTCAATATGCTACAATCGAGATGGAAGATAACAGGTTAACATGGACGTCATGTCTTATTAATTTCAAATTTTGAATTAAGAACTGTAAAGTCATTAACCTTGAAAGTGGACCTAATTGTTTGTATGGGATCCATAAGTTCAGAATAGGTGCCTTTGCTGTTTATTTCTCTCTCTATTATCAGTTCTGGTCTATTTTGTAGTATGAAATAGATTTGGTTAGTTCTCGTTGAAGCGTTTTATCTTTGATATGCTGTCATTTCCTTGGCAGAGCCTTATAATTACTTTGGAAGAAGAGGACGCAAAGCACCTGAAGTCGTTGCTGCTGCATCTTTGAAACGGTTGTTTGTTGAAAATCAGCCTTATATAGTGAGTGGTTATTCCCAACATTTGCTATCTGGAAACTTGATGCCTTCCAGTGGAGTCCTAGGCTTGAAGTTTTCTCTTCAACATTTGAAGACATGCCAGCTTGATCCTCAAAATATACTTTCTGTCGCTGAAAAATACAAATTTATGAGAGCGACCTTCAGGAAGAGACTTGCATTTGGTAAGGAATAAAGTTCATAAAGTTTTTCTTTTAATAAAACCATGTTGTTATGGTACTTTGAAACGTAGATAATAGTTTTTAACCAATTCAGTTTGGTTACCATGTTTTTATTATGTTTAAAAAAATTATTTTTGTCTTATTGTTTTTTTTGAAAATATATTTTTCTTATGGTTATTTGTGTTTGTTTCATGTATTTTTTTTTTCTTAACGAGAAAAGAGTGAAAACAATCACTTAATAGAAATATTCTCATTTCAATTCTTGAACTTATTTCTGTGAATGCACTGGCAATGCGTTTTCTTTTTTCTAGAGTAATGGTATGATCACTTTTATGATTACTACACAGGTTTCTTTGAGGAGGGATTTGACAAGTTTTCATAATTATCCATCTGACATTCTTTCAATTGGAATCTCTTTTGGCTCTAGGGAAGTCTGGGATTCATGGATTTGGAATCTTTGCTAAGCATCCACACAGAGCAGGGGATATGGTAAAAAATATTATTCTCTTTGATTTTTTCTGTTTTCAGTAAGTGTATGAAAATTTGATTTCTTTAGGTAATCGAATACACGGGAGAAATTGTTAGACCTCCCATTGCTGACAGAAGGGAGCGGTTCATTTATAATTTATTGGTGGTAAGTTCATTAGTAACCATTAATTTCATGTCAACTAAATGTTTCTGTTGGCTCATATCAAATATCAACCATATATCATTCACATGCAAGATTAGTTTCCATAAAGACTTAGGATGAGATTTCTTGATCAGTAGTATTAAGTGGGTTATCTTTTCTTGGACTACTTTTATTTTTTTAAAATACACGCGAGTGTTTGGGTCTTTTGATTTAGCCTACTTGATTATCTTATTAAGTGGGTGTTGTTGATTGTGCCTTTAATTGGAGGCAATACGTGAAGTTTAAAAGACCCTGTTCCATTAATTATAATATTTTAATTGGTTGACGGCCATTCATGTAGAGTGCTTGCTCTCTGGTATAGTTGAAGTAATTGTTTTTCACTAATCAACCATTCATGTAGACCCTGTTCCACTTTCTTGTAATCTGATTGTTTTAAGGTGTTCTAGAGACAATCGTCTAACCAGGCAAGTTTTTCTTAAGGACGTAGTGATTCTTGTGATCTGCTTATGAGGCGATTTAGTAGGATTAAAAGTTAGATAGATTCTTCTTTTTAATTGATTAAGAATTTAAGATTTCAAATTGTCACTTGAGCTGGAACCTTAGGAAAATCTTCTTTTTAATTGGGTGTCTGGACGAATGTGAATTGTGGGTTTCTGAAATTTGGCAAATTTAGGAGCATTCTTCATTTCCAGTTCTTCCACCGTCATGAAAACAGACCGAGAAAAGTTAACGAGTTCCATTTATTTCAGGGTGCTGGGACTTACATGTTTAGAATTGATGATGAACGAGTCATTGACGCTACAAGGGCTGGGAGTATTGCTCATCTGATCAACCACTCTTGTGAAGTATGGGGATACTTTCTTTAGTCATACATTTATTTTTCATTTTTCTCCTTTAACTTGTTTGCATTCTATAAGGACTTAGATCCTTAAGGGGCTGTTACACGCAGAAAAATACCATACAAGACAAGATATGAATAATAACACCGATATATTGATTGAGAAACGACAATCAGTGACGATATAGTACTATAAACAACTAACGATAAAAGAAGTACAAGATAGCCGAGTGTAAGGCACTTGGAGACCTCCCTCTTGAGTATGCTAACTCAAGACCCAAAACCACTACAATTTTCCATACCTTCTCCCATACCCCCACTTTCTATTTAACAAAGTACCCCAACTACTACTCTTTAACTAAAAGCTTTATGCCATTACTACTTGATATCCTTAGGTTGGTATCTAACACGTTCTTTATGGAAATGAAACATAAGATAACATTTCCCTTGGATGCTTGGAAAGAGAAACTTGGGGCTCTGTAAAATGCTTAGGTTGATTGATTCATAAGACTTTGCTGTTAAGTTTTTCTCCTTTTAATGAAATGTCTATGTCACATATATTGCCAAACTACAAACACACTTACCCATAGTTGATGTAGCCATCAAACTGCTGATAAGCTCATTTATGGAGTTCAAGGACGTTAACCATGATCGTATTGTTAGAATTAAAAGAAATGCAGTTGTCAACTGTGATGAACTTCATTTAGACATTGAAATTTTCGTCAATTCAATCCGTCAAATAG
>JBBMEG010000015.1:3304732-3316915 GCA_037832605.1 Cyclanthera cordifolia | reverse complement strand
TAAAAGAAATGCAGTTGTCAACTGTGATGAACTTCATTTAGACATTGAAATTTTCGTCAATTCAATCCGTCAAATAGAATCCTTAGACACCCTGACTACAAAAAATGAAAAAGCTAAAGCTCTATCTTGATGTGGGGATCAAGAGAATTGCTGCCTTCAAGTAAAGGATCTTCTGGTCTCAAGTAAAACTTAATGGCGTAGTGGCAGTTTTCATTATCCCCAATTAATATTGTTCCTTTGCAGGAAATTAATTGGTTTCTCTTATATTTGTTGCGCTATTTCCATCATTTTCTTCTTCAGAACAAGGAATTCTCGTTGATTATTCACTTCAATGTTTTCAATATGCAGCCAAATTGCTACTCGAGAGTTATTAGTGTCAATGGAGATGAACACATAATAATATTTGCCAAGAGGGACATTAAGCGATGGGAAGAACTCACATATGATTATAGGTTCTGCTCATATTTGGTGATTGCATTCTATTTTCTGGCATTCTATAGATTTCTGACGTTTCAATCTGGTTCAGGTTTTTTTCCATTGATGAACAACTAGCATGTTACTGCGGCTATCCTAGATGTCGGGGTGTAGTCAATGATACAGAAGAGGAAGAACGAGTTTCAAAGCTACATGTATCTCGAACAGATTTAATAGATTGGAGAGGGGAATGAGGCAGGTCAGTAATACAGTTTTTTCTTTTGTCTATTTTCTTCTTACTTTTAAATGTGTAAATATGCTTGATCAAGTCCATGTAGAGTTAAGTAATGTTTTCCGCATTTGTGTCAAATACTAGTGTCATATGAAACGAGCAATAAATCAATTAACCATTATAATAGTCAAGTCTATAATTTGAAAACAATTCTCTGTCCAAGACACCACTAAGTCCACTAAGAAGAAATGAGCTGGACAACTGACAAAATGACTCACAAGATTCATTAGACTGTTTAATTTCTTTCCATCCATGTTCCCGTTGAAAGGCTCTAGAGGCACATAAATTTTTTGCTTTCCTTTTTAAATCCACCCTCCACCCATTCATAGCCTCCTGCCTCCAAAGCTTGTTGGTAACTTTTATACTGTTAAAGTCTAACATTTTCGACATACGTAAAAGAACATTTTGCATTCTCGCATGATCTTGTGTAAGATGCTTGAGGTATGACATTTTCTTTTATTCGGTAGTGTCATGGCCAGTTTACGTACACTTCGACTATTTTCACAGCACAAATCGCCTTATTTTACATATGACTGGCAATGAAACTTTGAGGTGGCAGCCACCGAAGATTGAACTTATCGCCTTTTAGAATTCCAAAACTATCTTTGACCACGGCCAACCCGTGATGGTTGAACTATGACATTTATGCTTAAATATTCTCTGCATATTTACCGATTGACCTCTGCCTATAGGGGCTATACCTTTGGTATCCTTTTGCATGATTAGAAGTATTTCCTCTACATACGTATATTTCCAATATATTTGTTTGGCTACTCAACTCTTTTAGATTCAACTTCTGTTTCTACATGTCCTGCAGAATTTGGCCTGCTTCTTTGCCTTGTTTCACCATCAGTGTGATTTCTGATTGTTCTTTATTTTTCTATTGTGCAGAACTATCATGTCATGTTCGCCAATTGCAGCTCACCTCCAGAGAATTTCCACATGACATTTGCCATTTTTGCGACACGCTGGAAGTCGGTATTCAAGTTCTGGTTTCAAAACTCAGCAATGTTGAATCAGGCAATTCTTTATAAAAGATATCATCCTTATTTTTTTCTTAATCCCAAATTTTCTAATTCTATGAACACAACTTGTGAGAGATGTCAAGATTAGGGTAGTGGTCGCAAACTTACTACATTAGCTGCATCTTAGGAAACCTTATTCTTAGTTTGGTTGAGAGATGGGTCCATTGCCCTTTGGTTATGTAGATTTTCCACTAGTTGGGCATCAAATGCTTCCATTGTTAACCATTAATTTTCTGTACAGAATATTCTAAAAATAATTGAAAATAATTGTTCTAAAGCTTCTTGTTGGTCCCTTTTCCAGCATTTTCCAATCACATGAATTGGGAAAAAAACATGCAACAAATTTGGAAGCTCGAATTCTTATAAATAATTTTTAGTCATATGACATGTGATTATTAGAACTTTTAGAGGTTAAGAAGACGAAGTTTTGGATTCAATTGATAGCGACTACTATTTCTTACGGGTTTTCTTGACAATTAAATGTAGGATTAGAAAATTGTCTTTAAGAGTATCGAGATGCGTGTCATAGATTATGCTTCCTTCTTATTGCCATGTTCTTTTCTATCACATCCTGTAATTTCCACCTTTTTCTAGAGTGCAACTAACTTGGATTGGATACTAATATTTATAGTGACAAAAGTATTGCATCTTTAGGAAGAAAAAAACAATTGGGAATCCCTTGTGTGACCCACAAATGAAAACTTAAATCTCACTTTATATTTCAAACTAAGATCTAAAAAAAAATTAAAAAAAAAAAAAATCCTTCCTCTTCACTCTGATATTGATTCAATGTTTGTTAGTATGTTTGAGTCTACATTAAGGGAAAAAACATATCTTTCTTTCACTATCAATATGAATTGAAGCAAGTGAAATCCATTGGTTGGCTTGGTCTTCAAGAGTGGCCTAAAGGGAAGCTCCACTAATTTGATGTTAACAATATCTTGGCCCATAGGCCCAACTCTAAGCCTACAAGATTAGACCTTCAATCAAAGAGAAAGAGAGAAAAACGTTTTTTTTAGAAAGTTAGAGAGAGAGAGATAATATATTAGGTTGAATTGAAATGTTGAACTAACCATCCAACTAATACCCACCCCCATAATTGTAGATTCTCTTTGCTCCTTCAAAGTACCAAACTTTGGGAGTAGGTCTTGTATTGTTCCACATTTAAATCATTCTATCTTGCTTCTAAAGCCAGTTTTTGATAGCATAACAAACTCCCTTTTCTTCTTATTTTCATACTTCCCATTTCCTTAACTACAAGAGACAACCTTATCATTTTCTTCTCAAGATTCTTCTTCTCTACTTTCTTCTTTCACTTTGCATTTATTCATTTCTCCAAAACATGAGAGGCATCCGGAAATTCATGACTCTTTCCTTCTTCTCGGGTTGTGCTTCTCACTCTAGTGTTACGGCAAGTATACCGATTTCTACAACTCAAGTCCGAGAGCATAACAGTTCAGAAGTAAACCCGAGTGCAGCGAGTAAGATAAATAGTTTTATTGTTTCCACATGGCTTTGGTTTGTTCTTTCCATAAAACAATGTATCATTATTATTGTTAGGAAAAGGAGGAGGAGAAAATAAAACTTCAGAAGTGAAGATGAAGAGCCCTCCTAGTTTCTTAGTTCTCCTTAACATTTCAAATGGAGTTCATAAGTTGGTCAGAAGCCTCAAAACTTTCTCCCAATTATTTGGTAAGTAGAAATTTTGTCTCAATTATTTATTTGTTTGAGTTATCTTTTCTCTCAGCTCATTCATTATCTTCAACTGAAAAAATGATAGGAATATATAGTGAGGTCAACTATATATTAAATTAGAAGGTTATGATGATCAATATGTGTTCATGTTAATTAGTTTTGAGATCAAAAGAGGATGAAGAAGTGGCCGAAATGGAGATAGGATATCCAACGGATGTAAAGCACGTGACACACATTGGAGTGGATGGCTCTACGACTACTTCAAACCCTATTAATAATCTCAATTATGACTTTCTTTCTTTCCCCAATATTTCTTTAACCCAATTTCAAATGTCAATGGCTGCTCAAACACAGCCTCCTCCTCTTCTAATTCAACATACATTATGATTTATTTCATTCATTCTTTTCTCCCTTCAAAATTAAAGCATGTGTTTGTGGAGCTAGTTGTACTTTCAATGTTGGCAAACGAGAGAGAAGGATATTGAACATGTTTGTATCATATGGCATCATAATAGAGTGTTTTGATGAATTTCTTTTTAGTTTTTTTTTTTTTTTTTTTAAATTCACGACTTAATCTATTGATCATAAGTCTACATTTTATGTCAACTCAGATATCTTTTTGCGGGCACGAATTTGTTTATAGATTAAATGTTTTTATTATTTTTTTGATATGCTACTTTTTCTTATTCGACATTGGTAGGGATGAGACTCGAGCTACTTTTTATAAACATTTTAAATGGATTAGAATGTCACTTGAGCTACGACCATGGATTTGTACTATATTAGTTTGCATTCTTAAAATTGTTTCACCTAAATTTAGATAGATTTTGAGTTAAAAAAAAGAAAAAGAAAAGAAGAATGCTAGACAAATAAAACAGGCAGTGAGGACACTAACCTAACTATTTGCATTTGATTCTATTTAAAATCTACTCAAAATTTATATTCTAATCAACCTGAAAAAGTATCTCTTAATTCTGCCAAAAGAAGTGAATTAAGTTTCCATGTTATCATGTATGACTCCGTATGTAAAATATGGATTCAATCTCACATCTTCGATTATTATTGAACAAAAAAGTATAATTCAATCGTTCTTAAATATAAATGAATTTAGAAAAAAATATGAGAGGGAATGAAAATCCTTTTTAGCTCAATAACCATTAGAGCCGTAAATGTGAATCGTTATGGGATGAGTTGAACTACTACTCTTATTTACAACATTACGGCCTCACTTTATTTTAAAATTATTTCTCTCTAAATTGGGTTGGTGTAACTGCGGTCTAATGCATTCATGCATGTGAGAATTACACAACGTACGACATTAAAATAAAATGTGTATTTTTTAATTTAAATGAAAAACCTTAATGAAAGGGTCTAAGTTTGAGATACAAATTGATATGCTTTTTTTTTTTTTTTTTCAAACATTAAAATATTACACACTTCAAATGAATATAAGAATATGAGAACAAAATAAATATACAATAGAGAGAAAGTATTGAAGTTTTTTGTGTAAACATTATGCTTTAAGCATTAAATTTCCTTTCACCACAAACTTTTCAAGCCACAACCTCTTCTCTTAATAACTTAACCTCCACAACATGTTATGTCCTCTATATTAAACTCTCCCCATTCATGTGATCCCTAATTAATATAACCTCATTCATGATCTCCAATGGCTAATCTCTCTAACTTCTTCAAATCGCCATCTCCGCCGCAACCCGATATTACAACCGCCACACCTTCCTTTGAATCCTTAGAATCATCCATCCACGACATCGTGAATCTCTACGAAAGACGTCGAAAATGGCAAACTATCTTTGCCATTACCCCTAATCCAAATAGCATCAACACATTGTTTCCATGGAGAGTTCATTTGATCACTTTCCTCGAATCCACGCCCGCTCATATCATCACTATTGTTCTACTCTTGATGGATCTCATCATCACTATTCTCGAACTCTCGTCTTCATTGATAACTTGTGGCTCGCACGCGGGCTATAGAAGAGAACAAGAAGTTTTGTACCTCCATTGGGTAGGCATTTGCATATTGAGCCTACTCTTGGCGAAGGCGTTGGCTTTGGTGGTGGGGCTCGGTCGCTCGTTCTTTCGGCAGCCTGGCAGCATCGTAGACGGCATGGTCGCGGCGGTGGCATTGGTTTTGGAGGTGGCTGCGGAGCGAAAAGGCGGGGGAGTGATAGTGGTGGCGAGTTTATGGCGGTTGGTGAGAGTGGTGGAGAGCAGTTTTGAGCTAAGTGATGATGCCATTGAAAGGAAGATTGAAGGAATAGTTTTGGAGTTGGAGAGAATGAAAGAAACAATAAGAGAGGAAGAGAAGGGCTGAGGTGATTATGAATGCTTTAAGGAAACACTTCATCCACAGCAAAATAATAATCCATTAACTTTGTTTTTTAATCATACAGCTAGCTTATAGTAAATAATCTTTTATTAATTACTTTGTAAATTATATTTATTATTTCCTAATTAATTTGGTTATAATTAAGTACACATATTTAATTTAAATATTGTTTTTTATTGAATATCAATATTTCAAATTCTAATTAATAAATAATTTAGAAGTGTAAAATAAATAAAAACATAGCATATTTATTCACCTATCACAAAATTGACCCATTCATTCCAGTAGGATGGTTAAGCCTTTCTCCAAACACAGTAGTTAATTAAGTTAAGCCTGTTTAATTAATATTATTGGGCTTTGCTTATTAAACAAACACACATCATAAATTCAAAATCAGATTGCTCGAAGGCGAGAAATGGAGAAGCTTCTTCGAACCAATCCACGGCTTCACAACCACCACCGATTCAAATATCTTCTTATCACCATTCTCGAACCCTACAATTCTCAAGTAGTACTTCGTTCCGGACACTACCTGCCTCTCCGCCGCCACCACCGCCGCGAACTTCACCTCTCCCCCGCCTCCCCGCCTCCATCTCCGATTGTACTCCTCCACGCTGAATCTCCCCAGCACCTGCACCTCCTCGTTTGTCTTCGCGTCCTTGATCTCCGTCCTTCCGCCTAATCTTCCTCCGCCGTATCCTTCTGCCAGTACCGCCGCTGCCAGTAACACCACCGCCGCAATCTGAGAGAATCTTGTTTTCGCCATTGGAGGGGGGTTTTTTTAATTTATTCCGATATATAGGAACGAAGAGAAATTGAGTGATGGAGTGCGTTTATATAGGGAAGGAAATTAAAACGGGGTCGTTTGGACTCGAGAATATATACGGAAAGAGGTGGCGGAAGAGTGACGTGGCAAGTCTTTTCCGGACAAACGAGGGTGAAGACAAAAATCCAAACTTTGATGTAAAATTATAAAATAAATAATTATGTTTCCAAAATTTAAATGACAACTTTAAGAATAGATTAGATTGATTATTTATAAGAGTAAAGTATTAATTAAATAAATTAATATGAGAAATTAAAAGTTTTTTCTATCGTCTCGAAATTATAAGATAAAAGAGGACGTCAGGAAAGAGGTATGGTGGTGTACAACTAATTCTTAGTTAAAATTCTGCCATGCCGCCACGTCTCAACCTGCATGCGCTACTTCCATCCCTTTTCCCCCCACCATATTCTCTCAAATATTCCCTATGCCAACACACATAATCGCATATCATTAATTCATATTTATACAACATAACAAATACAATACATATTATTTTTATGACCAAATACATAATTAATACTAACAAAAATTAATAAACAAAATATAATCGACACCCAACTTCATCAAATATAAATTTTATATCAAATCTATCGCTCAACACTATTAATAATAGTTGAAAAGTTACCATTTGTAAATAATAATATGAAGAAACTAATTAATGTTTGTGTTATTTTGTTCACACTCAAAAAAACACAAATACAGGAATACTCATTTTTAGGCATCAACTTGTGATAGAATGAGTCGAATACAAATTTTATTGTATAAAAATATGGTTGAATGAATAAAGAAATAGAATTATAGGATGTTTGGTATGAGATTTTGAAAAGTAATTAAAATTACTCTTAAAATAAATATACTTTCAAACGAGTATTTGATTGTAAATAAATTTTTATTCTAAATATTAATTTTAAATACTGCATCCAAACAAATTTTTTTATTGTAATTATTACTTCAATACTCTTAAAAACTACATAAAAAATAACTCTTGATTACAATAATTACTTTTAAATACTAAAATAAATACTCATTTTAAATACTCTTAAAACTATATTATTACTTTTAAATATTCAAAATAAAACAAAATTTTAAATACTAATCCCAACAAAAATCACGGGATATAAATTAAATAAATGTGGATTGGGCGTGGACTGGTCAAAGTCAAACCATCGTTCAGACAGAGAAAAAAAGAAGCGTTGTATTATGAGTTTTTAAAAATCTTATTATTATTAATTAATTAATAACGATTTATAATTATATATTTTTTTGATGTGCTTAACCCTCACGTCAAGCCTCGCTCTACTGGAAAACTCTTCTGAACGATCGTTGATTTTAGACGTGAGAAAGACGCGGCACTTGCCTCAATTTCTCTTCTCTCCGTAGACCCTAAACCCATTTCTTTGTTTCTCCTCTCTTTTTTTTTTTCTCTTCCATCACAGCAATCGCAAACGCACATTCCGCCGTCGAGTTGGGAGCATTTGATGTTATCAGGAGGGAAAGACAATTGGGTTTAGGCTTAATTTGGCTATGTTGGACAACAATGTGAAGAAGCTAAACAACCCTAAAACTTCGCTAGCTGGGCCAACGTTGAGCAAGTCGCACATTCATTGCACTCTTCTTTTTCTCGATTGGGTTTACGAATATAACACCCCAAAATTTTCATAAAAAATTTATTAAAGACTATAAAATTAATTAAATAGAAAGATTTATTCTATTACCGCTATCAAATCATTTAATTAATTTGATTTGAAACTAAGTCTTTCTTAACCGACTATATTCTCCAACATCTCGGTAGACCTTTTGTGATGGTTGTTGGCATGATCAAATACATAAATTTATTAAGTGTTGAAACTTTGTTTAGATAAAGTTATGGCCATTATAGAGGTTAAATGTAATATGACTTTCATCATTTTTAATGACTTTGATATGTACACGGTCTTGGCTACCACCTATCAACCATCTCAACTATTCAACTAATCTCATTAAATTTTTCTGAAAGAAAACCTCGAGATGGTTATGAATTACATAGATTTTAACTAAGATTAGTCGAGATATACATAATATAAAATAAAAAACAAAAAATACTTAAAGCTGTTAATTGACTCGCAAAGATAGGCTTTGAAGTCAGGATCAGTCTTCTTGCTCGTCAATACATGAATTTTAAAGCATATATCTTCATATTACGTAAATAGATATTTAAATTCATTTGGACAAATTTGTAATATGTAATCTAACTTCTTGATTAGGTACTAGATCTTAGTTTGCTATGCATAACATGTTGCATGCCTTGCATATATAAGGCACTTTTATTTTTATACAGGACTTGGGTTTGTTCTTGTGGTTATATTTATCCGACCAATGCCACCTGTTAGCTAGGTATCTAACATTGCTTCAAATCAAATTAGTACAGACTATAATAAGACTATAAAATGTCAAAAATATAATCGCTATAATTAGATACGTGGTTGATTATTATAAAATACTAACACACACACACACACACACATCAAACAAACACTCTAGGAATTGAAGCGACAGCGGCCTGTGTCGGCATCGTGATCTCCCGAATCTCCGTTTTGAGGCCTCCTCCCCCGCCGTTGGCCATCGGGTGGATGCCATGCTCCGGCCCTGACATGTACTCCCTCTTCTTCCTCTCCTCCTTGAACGAGAAGCCATATCGATTCTCAACATCTGATCATGAGGATCAATTAATAATTATGGATAACCGGCCATGGTACCTAGCTAGGTACGTACCTATTCTTTGTTAATTAATTACCTTGTGCTAGACTCTCATCTAGCTGCCCCTCCCGAGTTAGTGCCATCATCAGCTGTGGGATGCCAACTGGTAGACTGTCCCCTCTATCCACCTAATCATATCTTATATATTATTTTAACATTTCCGAATGGACCCCACATAATTCAAACCACAAAATTAAATTAAACCTGCCAGAAATGGAACACTTTGCCGTACGTCTTGCAGACTTTCTCCAAGTCAAGGCGCTGGATGGGGCCGGGGATGCCGGGGAGGAACAGAACCCCGCTCTTCACCTCGTACTCGTGGGAGTGCCACAGCCGCTTCTCCTCGTCCGGCAGCGTCAACAACAGATTCTCCGATATCAAGTACTCGATTCCGATCAGCCTTGCCCCTTTCTTCGGGCTGTCGAAGATGAGACACTGCCGGACTTCCTCGTTCAGGTGCGAACAGTAGTGATGCGCCTCCACTTGCCGCCTCATGTCGTCCGCGTAGAAATGAAACCTAATTTAATTTACCACAACAAAATTCATCTCCAAATTTCAGAAACTAAACTAATTAATGCATTTACGTACGCGCACAGGTGCTGGTGGATCTGGTTGATGGGGCGGAAGCCTTGAACGGCGCCGGCCGCCCTCTCCAGGACGGCGGTGCCGGTGTGAGTCGCTTCCCCCGGAATTTCGGCTTTCTTTGACATTTTTAATTATATTTTCTCACCGATTAAGATTTTGCCGATTCCCTTTTCTAATTTTTATAATTCCTTCGCAAGGCCAAGCGAATCGCATTGCGTAGTGCATGCAATTCTCAACGTGGCACAGCGATGCCGACGTGTCAGCATTGATGTATCCACGTGGCAATAATTCAGGTATACGTTGGTTGTTTGAGTTATTTATATCATTCATTTAGAATTATATATAACAGCTTCTTTTTAATCATGTACGTGTAGCATTATTAAAAATGATAGGTAATTAATTAGATATTTATTTTCAGTATTTAGAACAAATAAAAAATTGATTTCAATGTAGTTTTTACTGGAGGTAGGTTTTCAATTTGATATTTAAATTTAGTATTTATAACGGCGATTTATTTAGAATATTTAAAAGTATTAAGATTGCACTCAAAAAATTGTTTGGATGTAGTTTTTAAAAATATTTAAAATAAGAATTTATTTTGAATATTTAGAAATAATGAACGTCAACTGGCATTAAAAATACCGTCAAATAAATATACATAAGTTACAGTTTGTAAGTGCCGTTGAGATATAACGTGGATGTATAAAAAACATCATGTTTATTCTTATGGTTGATACTTACAAAACATCAATGAATTATATATGTGTAGTCTTTTAATTTTCAATTTTGGTTCTATTTATCTAGTCATTTGATTCATCCAGTTCGCCTCGTCAATGTATACATATGATATCTTGCTAGATAGAATTCCAATGAAATTTATAACTTGTAAAGAAATTTGGCATACCCTTGAGGTTGAACTATAATATCTTTGTTCACGAGTGTTTGAAACATATGGATAGCAAAGACACACCTGTTAATTCTGATTAAAAGGAAAAAAGATACAAGTTAGTCGTAGTCTTATTCTTATGTAGCATAAGTAATAGACATTCTTTACAGGATAAACATTGTTTTTTACTTTTAATAACTATTATTTTTAATTACTTACCTCAACTACTCAAAATAATAATTAATTTCTAAACTTTAAAAATAATCATTCATTTTTATATCACTTTTAAACGAGTTATTATCCGCGATTATTCTATAAAAAAAATTAACTTGTTTTTTTTTTAGTTTTTTTCGAAGCCCATCCCCATCCCCATTCTCATATTCATGTGATTAATGATAAAATTCGGAAAATAAAGGAGAACCAGAGAGATAAAATGGAAGAAGATAGAACGGTGAGAGAGTAAACATAAATTATTTAAAAAAAAAAAAAACAACTCAAAATTCAATGAACAGTAGCTCACTACTCAAATCCGAGTTGATCCGGACGAATCGCTTCCCTCCGTGAGTTCGCGGGTCGAATCTTTTTCGACCGGAGAAATCGCGTTGCTGCGTGACTCATTGTTGGATTCTCATCCTGCCTCTGGTTCTTCAGTGCGGACGCTCCAGACTGGTAAGATTTCAAACGAGGCCATTTCGATATTAGAAACAATTCGAACTAGTGATGATGGGTTTGGGACAAAACCCAAAAATTACCTAGCCAGTTTAGGCAGAAGTTGAATCCAGATTGGGTTGTTGAGATTTTGAGTCTTTTGAGAAGTCCCGAATTGTGTGTCAAGTTCTTTCTGTGGGCGGGTAGACAAATTGGTTACAATCACACTGCCTCTGTGTACAAATGCATTATAGATGTTTTCGAGTGTGGTAGTTATACCCGATCAGTTTCTACGAGAAATTAAGGGTGATGATAGAGAGGTGCTTGGGAAGTTGCTTAATGTGTTGATTAGGAAGTGTTGCCGAAATGGGTTGTGGAATACAGCATTGGAAGAGCTTGGGAGGCTTAAGGACTTCGGATACAAGCCTACCCGAGTAACTTATAATGCTTTATTAATTCAAGTCTTTCTCAGAGTAGACAAATTGGATACTGCTCATTTGGTTCATAGAGAAATGTCAGAATTAGGATTTAGTATGGACGAGTTTACTCTTGGTTTTTTTGCTCGAGCGCTCTGCAATGTGGGCAAATGGAGAGAGGCCCTCTCATTACTTGAGAAAGAAAATTTTGTTCCTGATACGATTCTTTATATGAAGATGATATCTGGATTGTGCGAAGCTATGGATTTTTTGAACAGGATGCTGTCTAGTTCTTGCATTCCTAATG